>JAWPHD010006342.1:0-146381 GCA_037043455.1 Cyrtodaria siliqua
TTGGTGTTTGCCCTGGTAGGACTAGGGTGTGTAGCAGTGTTCCTCAGTCTCTTCCTGTCTATATTTATATAATGATATATTCCCCCGCTCTTTTAATGTTTGCCCTGGTAGGACTAGGGTGTGTAGCAGTGTTCCTCAGTCTCTTCCTGTCTATATAATGATATATTCCCCCTCTCTTTTGGTGTTTGCCCTGGTAGGACTAGGGTGTGTAGCAGTGTTCTTCAGTCTACTGCTGTCTATATTTATATAATGATATATTCCCCCTCTCTTTTAATGTTTGCCCTGGTAGGACTAGGGTGTGTAGCAGTGTTCCTCAGTCTCTTCCTGTCTATATAATGATATATTCCTCCTGTCTTTTAGTGTTTGCCCTGGTAGGAGTGGACTAGGGTGTGTAGCAGTGTTCTTCAGTCTATTGCTGTCTATATTTATATAATGATATATTCCCCCTCTCTTTTGGTGTTTGCCCTGGTAGGACTAGGGTGTGTAGCAGTGTTCCTCAGTCTATTCCTGTCTATATAATGATATATTCCCCCTCTCTTTTGGTGTTTGCCCTGGTAGGACTAGAGTGTATAGCAGTGTTCTGTCTACTCCTGCCTATATTTATATAATGATATATTCCCCCTCTCTTTTACAGTGTTTGCCCTGGTAGGACTAGGGTGTGTCCCGTCTATATAATGATATATTCCCCTCTCTTTTACAGTGTTTGCCCTGGTAGGATACGGTGTGTAGCAGTGTTCCTCAGTCTTTTCCTGTCTATATAATGAAATATTCCCCTCTCTTTTAGTGTTTGCCCTGGTAGGACTAGGGTGTGTAGCAGTGTTCTTCAGTCTACTGTTGTCTATATTTATATAATGATATATTCCCCTCTCTTTTACAGTGTTTGCCCTGGTAGGACTAAGGTGTGTAGCAGTGTTCTTCAGTCTACTCCTGTCTATATTTATATAATGATATATTCCCCTCTCTTTTACAGTGTTTGCCCTGGTAGGACTAGGGTGTGTAGCAGTGTTCTTCTGTCTACTACTGTCTTATTTATATAATGATATATTCCCCTCTCTTTTACAGTGTTTGCCCTCGTAGGACTAGGGTGTGTAGCAGTGTTCTGTCTACTCCTGTCTTATTTATATAATGATATATTCCCCCTCTCTTTTGGTGTTTGCCCTGGTAGGACTAGGGTGTGTAGCAGTGTTCTTCCGTCTACTGCTGTCTATATTTATATAATGATATATTCCCCCTCTCTTTTAGTGTTTGCCCTCGTAGGACTAGGGTGTGTAGCAGTGTTCTGTCTACTCCTGTCTTATTTATATAATGATATATTCCCCCTCTCTTTTACAGTGTTTGCCCTCGTAGGACTAGGGTGTGTAGCAGTGTTCTGTCTACTCCTGTCTTATTTATATAATGATATATTCCCCTCTCTTTTACAGTGTTTGCCCTGGTAGGACTAGGGTGTGTAGCAGTGTTCTTCAGTCTACTCCTGTCTATATTTATATAATGATATATTCCCCTCTCTTTTACAGTGTTTGCTCTGGTCGGACTAGGGTGTGTAGCAGTGTTCTTCTGTCTACTCCTGTCTATATTTATATAATGATATATTCCCCTCTCTTTTACAGTGTTTGCCCTGGTAGGACTAGGGTGTGTAGCAGTGTTCTTCAGTCTACTCCTGTCTATATTTATATAATGATATATTCCCCTCTCTTTTACAGTGTTTGCCCTGGTAGGACTAGGGTGTGTAGCAGTGTTCTTCTGTCTACTACTGTCTTATTTATATAATGATATATTCCCCTCTCTTTTACAGTGTTTGCCCTCGTAGGACTAGGGTGTGTAGCAGTGTTCTGTCTACTCCTGTCTTATTTATATAATGATATATTCCCCTCTCTTTTGGTGTTTGCCCTGGTAGGACTAGGGTGTGTAGCAGTGTTCTTCAGTCTACTGTTGTCTATATTTATATAATGATATATTCCCCTCTCTTTTACAGTGTTTGCCCTGGTAGGACTAGGGTGTGTAGCAGTGTTCTGTCTACTCCTGTCTTATTTATATAATGATATATTCCCCTCTCTTTTACAGTGTTTGCCCTCGTAGGACTAGGGTGTGTAGCAGTGTTCTGTCTACTCCTGTCTTATTTATATAATGATATATTCCCCTCTCTTTTACAGTGTTTGCCCTCGTAGGACTAGGGTGTGTAGCAGTGTTCTTCTGTCTACTCCTGTCTATATTTATATAATGATATATTCCCCTCTCTTTTACAGTGTTTGCCCTGGTAGGACTAGGGTGTGTAGCAGTGTTCTTCTGTCTACTCCTGTCTATATTTATATAATGATATATTCCCCTCTCTTTTACAGTGTTTGCCCTGGTAGGACTAGGGTGTGTAGCAGTGTTCTGTCTACTCCTGTCTTATTTATATAATGATATATTCCCCTCTCTTTTACAGTGTTTGCCCTCGTAGGACTAGGGTGTGTAGCAGTGTTCTGTCTACTCCTGTCTTATTTATATAATGATATATTCCCCTCTCTTTTACAGTGTTTGCCCTCGTAGGACTAGGGTGTGTAGCAGTGTTCTTCTGTCTACTCCTGTCTATATTTATATAATGATATATTCCACTCTCTTTTACAGTGTTTGCCCTGGTAGGACTAGGGTGTGTAGCAGTGTTCTTCAGTCTACTCCTGTCTATATTTAGATCCAAATATTCAGGCTATCCATACAGGTAAAGGATACAACTGACATTGAGTCATCTCCTTTTGATCTTTTGTACTCCAGAAATGAATATTTTCTAGTTCTGGGTATAAAATTGCATATTGAATGAGGTGAAAAGTGTATGTATGTATCATTAGTAGATGGTGTTTCTCACATGAACCGTTAGGTCATGGTCAAGGTCAGTTGCATTACTCTTAAACCGCTTGCGATAATAGAAATGGTATCATTTATTGACAGTGTGATGTACACCAAATTCCTTTAACAGTTTGCGATACTGGGATGATACTTTACATGTTTATGTATTATTACTAGACAGTATGTCATGCATCAAATTTGGGGCCTTATGTTTAAAGGCAGACATTTTAACCCTAACCACGACTTGAGATAATGGGATGGGTATAGACAATGTGGGAAACATAATTTTAGGTCAATCAATTTTTAAATTTACTCCAGCAATTTGGTGTTAGACCATGCGACCATTATTTTGATGATTTGTTTGTATTAAAGGGAAATAATAGTTAATAATTTAAGGAAATAGAAAAAAACACTATTCTTCCTTTTTATTGCTTTGCAGATAGTCTGCAATTTGTAATTGACGTTTCTTTTCTTTTCAGTTTCCTGTTCAAGTGAGCCACTCCCTGTCTGACAGTTTTATAGTGTGGTGTTTGTTGTCTGTGATCAAGTGCTGATGTTGTAGCGTTAAATATTTGATTTTAAATATAGAGACTTTTTCAGTCAGTTGATAACTTATAAAGCAACATATACATCAGAGAGTAATCGTCAGTTTATACATTTTTTGGGTAAATATAAAGTAAAACTATTCATGGGAGATGTCTGTGACGTACCTACGATAATAGTAGCTGACGAGCGTGTTGTATTCTTCAACTAAGATCAAGTACCCAGCTTTATATGAATGGTTATCAAGTATATGCAAACAGATATTTTACAGAGGTCTGCGAGAGTTTGTTGCAGAAGTGTGAAACTGCGCTCATCCATTTTCATTGTGTCATAGTTGTATAGATGTAATTATTGTGGGAAATTGGGAAGAATGTTTAAATATTAAAGATTTTAGATGTATGAATGTGTCCTTGTTTTTTTTGTTTTTAGCGAGATTGCGTAGCAAATCCATGCTATCACTAGTTTGGCAATTTTCATCTGTCAGCACACATGTTCATTATCATTATAAAATGTTATATGACAAGAACCATAACTCATGTATTTTACCTGAAATATCCCCCATTTTTGCTTTAATAGATTTTTCAGTAAAAATGCTGAATTCGCAGTCTGGTAAATGCACCACTGTCGGTGCTTCACTTGTTTTTAAAGTTGTGAATAATTTTTGCTTGAAAGCATTCTAAATATTGCCGATAACCATGATAACAGCGTATTAATATTTATTCCATTCCAGTAAATGTATTATACTGTATTGGCAGAAACTGTCGTCGACCATTGAATCTAATGTCACAAAGCATTCAAATTAAGGAAACGGTTCATTTGCCAGTTCATGTTGGAATTCGTAATTATATATATATATATAATGCCATTCTTAATTCTTTATCTTATATTGTTCGGAGGATTTTTTATTTAGAGCATGAATTATTATGTTTTATTGTTTTATTTCCAAATAAATATGGCAGATACACCATCGTCTTTGTTATATTTTTAGCTAAATGTGTTTGTTTTACTATTCTGCAATGCATGTAATTAATCTATGGAGACCATGCTAGGATTAACACATGGTCTAGCCTCTATACTTAGGTGGACAATGGCTAACGATATATGCCCCCTCACCATTTGGTGGCAGGGGGCATACAAATCATGTAAAAATAGCTTTAACACATAGAGGAGTAACGTTCACAAACTTCCTTTTCAGAGAAGAAATAACAAAAAGGAATTCATGAACTGACAGACAACATGCCATAGCACCCTGCCTGGCATACGGCAGGTTGTGGGTTCAATCCCTGGCCGGGTCATACCAAGGATGTTATAAAAATGGTACTAGTAGCTCCCTTGCTTGACGGTCAGCATGTAAAGGGTAATTATAGGACTGGTCGGCCCGATGTAAATATAATAGGACATCTTTGTGGTATTCCAGAGTGATGGCACTATAAAGATTTGCATAGAGCTCACTGTTACAAGTGGAAACTGTTGTGAGAAGATAGAAAAATTGTTAAAAGTGACTTTTGCACCATACATTCATACATAAATACTTTTGGTAGAGCTAGCAACCTAGTGGAAAACCTGCCACATTTACATGTTTGTATGAAGTGTACAAGTCATAGAGCAAATGTCTACTTTTTAAGCAAAACGAACCCAGAGGTCAACATGACATAGCCAATGATAGCAAGGGCTCCGTGTGGAAATTGTAAGGCCAATGATAGCAAGGGCTCAGTGTGGAACTTGTATGGCCAATGATAGCAAGGGCTCAGTGTGGAACTTGTATGGCCAATGATAGCAAGGGCTCAGTGTGGAACTTGTATGGCCAATGATAGCAAGGGCTCAGTGTGGAACTTGTATGGCCAATGATAGCAAGGGCTCAGTGTGGAACTTGTATGGCCAATGATAGCAAGGGCTCAGTGTGGAACTTGTATGGCCAATGATAGCAAGGGCTCAGTGTGGTACTTGTATGGCCAATGATAGCAAGGGCTCAGTGTGGTACTTGTATGGCCAATGATAGCAAGGGCTCAGTGTGGAACTTGTATGGCCAATGATAGCAAGGGCTCTGTGTGGAACATGTATGGCCAACGATAGCAAGGGCTCAGTGTGGAACTGTTGTATGGTCAACATGACATGGCCAATGATAGCAAGGGCTCAGTGTGGAATTATTGTATGGTCAACATGACATGGCCAATGATAGCAAGTGCTCAGTGTGGAACTTGTATGGCCAATGAAAGCAAGGGCTCAGTGTGGAACTTGTATGGCCAATGATAGCAAAGGCTCAGTGTGGAACTATTGTATGGCCAATAATAGCAAGGGCTCAGTGTGGAATTATTGTATGGTCAACATGACATGGCCAGTGACAGCAAGGGCTCAGTCTGGAACTTGTATGGCCAATGAAAGCAAGGGCTCGGTGTAGAACTTGTATGGCCAATGATAGCAAGGGCTCAGTGTGGAACTATTGTATGGCCAATAATAGCAAGGGCTCAGTGTGAAACTATTGTATGGTCAACATGATATGGTCAATAATAGCAAGGGCTCAGTGTTGAACTATTGTATGGTCAACATGACATGGCCAATGATAGCAAGGGCTCAGTGTGGAACTATTGTATTTAATTCATTATTTATATATAGTTACAATAGTTTTACATTCAACCACTGATGATCAGATACCACTATTGTCAGATTGTAAGGTAGATTCTGATTGGATTAAATTACCCAAATCATAACAAATCCCCATAATTCAGCAAAATATTATATTTCCATCATAAAACATGATTCAGAATATTTTTGCATTTTTATGGATACAAGTGTCATATTGTACTGAGAGTATATTTGCAATAGTAAAATGTCTTTACTGCCATTCTGGGGGTGGCCACCTTCAGTGAAATATTAGAGGCTGAAAGCATCAGATTAACCCCAATTTGCTGGTCATTTTTGAGTGTCTCTTAGATAGTTCTTTAAAAAAAGTTTGGTTTTATCATCACGATATAGGAATAGGGGTTGTTGGCCAAAAGGCTACAATGGAGGCCTATGGGAAATGTAATAGTGGTATATGACCTGATAGCAAAATTACTAGGCCAATGACAATGTCTGATTCATGTTTTACGTCCTTTTTAGCACATGTTAGGTTATATATGAAGCTGGATTTTTTTTTGTGGTAGACGGACCACCTCTTATTTCCTGGGTAGAACCGGTCATGTATACCTCTTACCATCCGTAAGAATGGACACTTTCTCACTTGAAATGTCGAGCTCCCGGTGGGATTCAAACCTGCAGCGGTTTATAAGTGAGAGGCGAGAAAGTTTTATAAGTAGTGTATTTAGTTTACTGTCCTCGCCAGCAGTGTATTTAGTTTACTGTCCTCGCCAGCAGTGTATTTAGTTTACTGTCCTCGCCAGCAGTGTATTTAGTTTACTGTCCTCGCCAGCAGTGTATTTAGTTTACTGTCCTCGCCAGCAGTGTATTTAGTTTACTGTCCTCGCCAGCAGTGTATTTAGTTTACTGTCCTCGCCAGCAGTGTGTTTAGTTTACTGTCCTCGCCAGCAGTGTATTTAGTTTACTGTCCTCGCCAGCAGTGTATTTAGTTTACTGTCCTCGCCACGAAAGCGCTAGGCCAATGACAATGAATTGAATTGGGTTTTAAGGCGCACCAACACATGAAAGGTTATATGGCGCCTAACAGGCATGAACATGCCAGGCTCATCCTCCATGTACATCGAGATAAAATATGGAGAATGGTCCTAGGACCTTCTCACCCTGAACTGCAGAGTTGCTGCAATTCTATCGTAGAAACTTCATTTACGCTGGAGCCACGTTTATTGTTTTTCTGCCACTGCTCTTTTGATGTGAGCGAGATGGCACCTGAAACAATGCAGGGATCATGATGATGTTTAATGAACATGAACAAAAAATGAACATGAACTTGGGGGGATTCTACCCCTCTGCCTACCCCTCCAGTGGAACTGCAGTAGCCCTATTCTTTGCCCCGTGACCAAACGGGGCCCCCGGGAACCACATGGGACACAATGACAATAAAGTGTGTAGAGTAAATAAGTATTCAGTAGTAGAACACTGCACATATAAACAAGTCCAGTAAAAATACACTGTCTATTGTTGTTTTTTATTTACATATCAATAAATTCAATAACATCAAGTAAGTACATGTACTATTGAAACATTGAAACATTGTTCATACATTTCTTGAATTAATACCGTTTAAACCAATAATATCATTGCCCTTCAAAATTGCACACAATACAACAAAAATAAAAACAAGTTGTGGAAACAAGGATGGTGTAGTAAAATAGACACATGACTTGTATTAAATGTAAAACAAGAAGCAAAAGTAATACCTGGTAAGTAAATTGAAAACATCAAATGGGAAATAGGAATTCAAGATTGATCTAGGAAATCTGTATGGTACTAACCTGCCAAAAAAGGGAAAAATTACACATAAAATTGTTTATCCAAACCCTGTCCATGTGTTCAGGTCTAACTAATGTATATGTGCCGATTAAAACTATAGGTTTATTAAAGGGTATTTAAAATACCAGATACTGAATATGTGTAGATGAATTATGAGTTGGTGACTCTAATTTGACTGTTCAGTTTTGGGTTTTGGGTTGGCTCGTTAAAGCCGTTTATACTGCGTATGTGGTTTTCGGATTTTCAAAATATGTATAAAGTTATAATTATATATATAACTGGTCATCAGTAGGTTTAGAAATGGTATACATCTGTTTAAAATGTTGCCTGTTGATGTCGGAATAAGAACTTAAATCAAACAGCAGTTAATGTAATTTTGGACATGGACATTATTTAGAGAGATGTAAAATTATATCTAAAGGACAATGGAGATAAACTTGGACGTGTAATTAATACTTGTAACGATGATTAAACACCAGCAAGGAGATCGCTGCATGTCCTACAGCAAATTCAGTCATGTATTGAATTATTTTGTCCCAGTGTTTCTTATAATGACGAGGGTTGTTCGATTCATCTGAATTGCATGACCTTTACTTAAGGGTCATTGTCAAACATTGTAATTGAATTGAATTGAATTGGATTTTATAGTCGCACCAACAGCTAAGGTCATATGGCGACTTTCCAGCTTCCACTGGTGGAGGAAGACCCCAGGTGCCCCTCTGCAATTTTCGTGCACGGGCGGGCACCTGGGTAGAACAACCGACGTTCCGCAAGCCAGCTGGATAGCTTCCTCACATAAAGGTTCCTAGGCCCCTGAGGGATCGAACCTACAGCGGTGAGGGGCCAAACATTGTAAACACTGCCGACTCAGCTTGATATATACATTTACTATTCATTTTTTGCTTATCACCAAACTTTTTTTCACTTTTCACCCCAAATACTGTGCGGTGCGGAGCTGTATTTTGTGAGTGACATGCAAAAATACACGATAAAATTGTTTTCTAATCAATTTTTGACAATAAAATAATGAATTTTACATAATCGTAAAACAAAATTGTTTTATGCTGTCGGTAAAACCAGCCACCGGAAAATGTCAAATTTAAATATTGATGCTTAGCAAACTTTGAGTAGTATAGTTAATGCAACACATTCTACTGCCTGAAACTAAGTATCAAGTTACCGAGATCATTTGTTTATAGCATGGCCCCATTCCAAAAAGTCATAATTTAAATATAGTTTATATCATGCTTGTGGCCAGTCTTCTGTCTTGGTTCAACTTTTTAATAAAATATGAAGCCTGGATAGAAGATCAGAATATTCAATAATAGACTGGCCACTCTATTATTAAAAATATTATATTAATTTATTATAAATTACGATCAAATGAGTAGCTACTGTGCATTTCAGAGAGCCTAGATGTCGAATATGAATCGAGATTTTTTTTTATTACTTTCTATGTTTTCATACCTGATATGATTGAATAGAATGAAAACAGACGCTCCTGAATCTGTTTGCAATCTTCGCGTAGCCTTCCTCTAAGCTTCGCAATGCCAAAAATTCATTTGACCCCCTCTGTGTACATGTAATTTTATCGACAACCAAAATGGCGTTGACGGAACATTCCATATTTCTAGGGATGGTGACTTAAAAAATAGTGGTGTAAATAATAAAATTAAACGCAGTATACTATTTACCTACCTTTTGTTTGCTAGATATTTCAAAATAAAAGATAAGTATGATGGATTGCTGGAGGTGCTGAACATTTAACAACAACAACACCCTGCATAACCTATGTTTTATTTGGTACATCCAAACCCTAGAAACAGACATGCGCAGACGACAATTTCTAAAAATAATGCCGCCATGTTTTAATTTTAACGCTATAAACAAGGGGGGTCAAAATGAGTTTTAGGCTTTGTGAAGCGTAACGGATGGCTATGGGAAGATTGTAAACAGATACAGGAGCGTCTGTTTTCATTCCATCTAACCATATCAGGTATGAAAACATATAGCAAGTAATAAAAAAAAACTCTATTCATATTTGACGTACAGGCACCTTGAAATGCACAGTAGTCTGATTATTTGTTAGCTTGTCAAATCATGATTGCTCTGTATAGACTGAAAACATCAACCATCAGCAGCTAAAATATAAACGGAATTGTTGATTTTCTATTCTTTGGGTAATTGGGGAACTTTTCCTTGTACCACACATGTGAAAAATGTCCAGAAATGAGCTGATTAGCCAGCACAAAAACAAACAGCCATATCATCATGGTGTTTCTGAATCCAAATATAACGTTCAGGGAGAGGTAGATGAGTATCTCGGCGAAGTAGTGCGGACATGACACGTACTCGAACAGACCCCCATGTGGTATATGATGCTTAGTGTTCTCTACAGATCCTGGAAAAAACACAAGATTAAATGCAATTTATATAATCCTGTTTTATGTATTAAGTTGCAGATATATTTGTGTAGATGTATTTCATTTCTGAACATGAACTTTTGAATTAAATACACAAAAAAAATGTCCATTCTAATTTCCATGTAATTCTAGCTCGACTAAAATCCTCGAATACATGTCCAAAAAGACAAATGTTTATGCCAAATGAAAGAAAGTGATGATCTGTGGTTTAAAATTATTACATTGTTTTTTATATTTTAACAATGTTTTAGAAATTTAACTACTTAATACACTTAAATTAAATTCTTTATACTTAATAATGTAAATTATTTGGTGAAACATGTTTTCGCATGACTTTTACAAATGAATGGTGCCGTCTTGGTAATTAGCACTCCAGGTATCAGTGAGGGAAACAGTGCAGATGTATTGAATTGAATTGGGTTTTAAGGCGCACCAACGCATGAAAGGCTATATGGCGACCTAACAGGAATGAACATGCCAGGCTCACCAAACCGGAATGAACATGGAATGAACATGCCAGGCTCAACAAACTGGAATGAACATGCCAGGCTCACCAAACAGGAATGAACATGCCAGGCTCACCAAACAGGGATGAACATGCCAAGCTCATCCTTAAAGAATAGGCCCAGAACCTAACTGCAGAGTTGCTGCACATTCTATAGCAGACACTCCATTTACAATGAAGCCACATTCCCATGTTTGCACAAGCAGGTTCATGATAATCTTTAATGAGCATAACAAAAAATACAAATACCATGAAGGGTAGATTTGCAGTGGACCTACTCTACATGGTTAACCAAATGGGGCAGAGCCAGTTATAGTAAATAAGGCTTCTTACAACATCTAATTAACGTACAAACTATATTTATTTCACATTGATTATAATACAATCAATGTGGTGTGAATCAGAGCGTTGTTAGAGTCTTTATGTTAGTGGTAACTGGAGAACACAGTGAAAACTCACGTGTCCAAATGAGCAACTACCGTTTCCACTCACTAAGCAATGATAACTACATGGTCGTGCCGCAGTCCTTCAGATACAATAGTGAGTTGATGTAACTAGCTCACAATGCAGCAGGGATGCTTGAGTGTAAATAAAGACTGGATTCAAACAAATGCTGAACAATGGACTGACCTGATTTATTCTGCCTGAGTTTAGCAAACTGGAAGGCGACTTGTCTTTGTTTCCATGACGACCACAGAAATAATGCCACACCCACTACATGGTTCCATCTCAGGCTATGTAAGAAATCTGTGTAACAATTGTAAACAACATCAGCTCTCACATAAATCTATCTAACAATTGTAAGCAACATCAGCTCACATATAAACCTGTGTAACAATTGTAAACAACATCAGCTCTCATATAAATATGTGTAACAATTGCAAATAACATCAGCTCTCATATAAATCTATCTAACAATTGTAAACAATATCAGCTCTCATATAAATCTATCTAACAATTGTAAGTAACATCAGCTCATATAAACCTGTGTAACAATTGTAAACAACATCAGCTCTCACATAAACCTGTGTTACAATTGTAAACAACATCAGCTCTCACATAAATATGTGTAACAATTGCAAACAACATCAGCTCTCATATAAATCTATCTAACAATTGTAAACAACATCAGCTCTCATATAAATCTATCTAACAATTGTAAGTAACATCAGCTCATATAAACCTGTGTAACAATTGTAAACAACATCAGCTCTCACATAAACCTGTGTTACAATTGTAAACAACATCAGCTCTCATATAAACCTGTGTAACAATTGTAAACAACATCAGCTCTCATATAAACCTGTGCAACAATTGTAAATAACATCAGCTCTCACATAAATATGTGTAACAATTGTGAACAACATCAGCTCTCATATAAATCTATCTAACAATTGTAAACAACATCAGCTCATATAAATATATGAAACAATTGTAAACAACATCAGCTCACATATAAATCTGTGTAACAATTGTAAACAACATCAGCTCTCACATAAATATGTGTAACAATTGTGAACAACATCAGCTCTCATATAAATCTAACATTGTAAACAACATCAGCTCTCATATAAATATGTGAAACAATTGTAAACAACATCAGCTCTCATATAAATCTGTGAAAAAATTGTAAACAACATCAGCTCTCATATAAATCTGTGTAACAATTGTAAACAACATCAGCTCTCATATAAATATGTGTAACAATCGTAAACAACATCAGCTCTCATATAAATATTTGTAACAATTGTAAGTAACATTGATCAGCTCTCATATAAATCTGGGTTACAATTGTAAATAACATCAGCTCTCCTATAAATCTATCTAACAATTGTAAACAATATCAGCTCTCATATAAATCTGTGAAAAAATTGTAAACAACATCAGCTCTCATATAAATCTGTGTAACAATTGTAAACAATATCAGCTCTCACATAAATATGTGTATCAAATGTAAACAACAACAGCTCTCATATAAATATGTGCAACAATTGTAAACAACATCGGCTCTCATATAAATATGTGTAACACTTGTAAACAACAACAGCTATCATATAAATATGTGTAACAATCGTAAACAACATCAGCTCTCATATAAATATTTGTAACAATTGTAAGTAACATTGATCAGCTCTCATATAAATCTGGGTTACAATTGTAAACAACATCAGCTCTCATATAAATCTATCTAACAATTGTAAACAACATCAGCTCTCATATAAATCTATCTAACAATTGTAAACAACATCAGCTCTCATATAAATATGTGTAACAATTGTAAACAACATCAGGTCTCATATAAATCTATCTAACAATTGTAAACAACATCATCTCTCACATAAATATGTGTAACAATTGTTAACAACATCAGCTCTCATATAAATCTATCTAACAATTGTAAACAACATCAGCTCTCACATAAATATGTGTAACAATTGTAAACAACATCTGCTCTCATATAAATCTATCTAACAATTGTAAACAACATCATCTCTCACATAAATATGTGTAACACTTGTTAACAACATCAGCTCTCATATAAATCTATCTAACAATTGTAAACAACATCAGCTCTCACATTAATATGTGTAACAATTGCAAACAACATCAGCTCTCATATAAATCTATCTAACAATTGCAAACAACATCAGCTCTCACATAAATATGTGTAACAATTGTAAACAACATCTGCTCTCATATAAATCTATCTAACAATTGTAAACAACATCATCTCTCACATAAATATGTGTAACAATTGTTAACAACATCAGCTCTCATATAAATCTATCTAACAATTGTAAACAACATCAGCTCTCACATAAATATGTGTAACAATTGCAAACAACATCAGCTCATAAAAATCTTTGTAACAATTGTAAGTAACATCAGCTCTCATATAAATCTGTGTTACAATTGTAAACAACATCAGCTCTCCTATAAATCTATCTAACAATTGTAAACAACATCAGCTACCACATAAATATGTGTAACAATTGTAAGTAACATCAGCTCTCATATAAATCTATCTAACAAGTGTAAACAACATCAGCTCTCATATAAATATGTGTAACAATTGTAAACAACATCAGGTCTCATATAAATCTATCTAACAATTGTAAACAACATCATCTCTCACATAAATATGTGTAACAATTGTTAACAACATCAGCTCTCATATAAATCTATATAACAATTGTAAACAACATCAGCTCTCACATAAATATGTGTAACAATTGTAAACAACATCTGCTCTCATATACATCTATCTAACAATTGTAAACAACATCATCTCTCACATAAATATGTGTAACAATTGTAAACAACATCAGCTCTCATATAAATCTATCTAACAATTGTAAACAACATCGGCTCTCACATAAATATGTGTAACAATTGTTAATAACATCAGCTCTCATATAAATGTGTGTAACAAGTGCAAACAACATCAACTCTCACATAAATATGTGTAACAATTGTTAACAACATCAGCTCTCATATAAATCTTTGTAACAAGTGCAAACAACATCAGCTCTCATATAAATCTTTGTAACAATTGTAAGTAACATCAGCTCTCATATAAATATGTGTAACAATTGTTAACAACATCAGCTCTCATATAAATCTTTGTAACAAGCGCAAACAACATCAGCTCTCATATAAATCTTTGTAACAATTGTAAGTAACATCAGCTCTCACATAAATATGTGTAACAATTGTTAACAACATCAGCTCTCATATAAATCTTTGTAACAAGTGCAAACAACATCAGCTCTCATATAAATCTTTGTAACAATTGTTAGTAACATCAGCTCTCATATAAATCTGTGTTACAATTGTAAACAACATCAGCTCTCATATAAATCTGTGTAACAATTGTAAACAACATCAGCTCTCACATAAATCTGTGTTACAATTGTAAACAACATCAGCTCTCATATAAATCTGTGTAACAATTGTAAACAACATCAGCTCTCACATAAATCTTTGTTACAATTGTAAACAACATCAGCTCTCATATAAAAAAATATGTGCAACAATTGTAAACAACATCAGCTCTCACATAAATCTGTGTAACAATTGTAAACATCAGCTCTATTATGTGTATGAGGTCTTAGAGAAATTGACCAACTGACCCCTAAGCAATAGGGTTTCTCCTGTCACCAAGGGCAATTTCATGAGCCTGGATGTTATAGCTCGGCAATTATTATACAAAATGCGTATATGCATATCAGCTCCTGTCACCAAGGGCAGTGACGTTTCATGAGCCTGGGTGTTATACCTCGGCAATTAGCCAGTGTATCTGCTTATCGGGTCTTGGTGACTTTTATCCTTGGCCTCCTTACCCCAAAAGCAATAGTGTTCTCCTGTCGCCAAGACCAATTTACCTTTAAAGCTTCATAAGCTTAGGTTATACTGTTGTAGTTATTGCATAGAATACACATGTTCACAGACATGGATGGAACTGAATTGGATTGTGTAGTCGCACCAACAATTAAGGTCATATGGTGACTTTCCAGCTTCGATTGATGGAGGAAGACCCAAGGTGCTCCTTCGGGCAATTTTAATGCACGGGCGGCCACCTTGGTAGAACCACCGACATTCTGCAAAGCAAGCTGGACAGCTGCCTCACATAAAGATTCCTGGTCCCCTGAGAGCTCGAGCCAATAACGGTGAGGGGCAAGAGATTTCAAGTCAGAGACTCTAACCATTCGGCCATTGATGCCCTGGCCAGATGGATGGAGATATATAATCTAGTATACACCCCATCAAACTTCATTTGGTTGGGGTAGGGAATAATAAAATGTTTGATTGACGGAATTGTTACCTCCACATCTGACATCCCCTGTAAGATCTGTGCCGGAGATGGCTGTGAGTGGCAGGGCTGTGTAGAAGGACACGCCCACAATGTAGATGACAAAGCTCATCTCACTCTTGGGAGAGTACACGCTCACAAACAGACACTCTGTAAACCTCCGTGTCACCTGGATGTCTGCACAAACCAACACTATCAGGCATGAAAACAGGTCACCATAACCTGAAATAAGTCAAGGTCACCATAACGTAAAATAATGTACATTTTATGTATAAATATTTTAAACATATATTTATTTTTTTTCAAAATTGAAACAATACTTTCTGTAAATTTGGGTCTTACTATTTACAATGAAATGTAGTTCCATGTTATTTATATTGTTTTTACCGGTCAGCAAATTCACGTTATACACCCACACTACTAATAGAGATACAAAAATTCAACTAATTCTACCCATGTCTTTGAAAAAAACAGGGTATATTAAAATCGCCTCCATTTGTCCGTCTGTCCATTGTCTACCATATCTTCTCCTAAACCGCTGAACGGAATGCAACCAAACTTAGGGTATGACCTCACCATATGATGATGGCATGCAAGAGCAACATTATTGTTGGCTCCAAGCCCAGCGGCCCTCAGGGGGGTGGGGGGTGGGGGTGGTGGGGTCAAAAACACTAAAAATTCAATTACACTGTAATTTTTCCATATTTTCACATAACTTGGTATATTTTCTGACGTCTGCCCGGGGGCCCAGGGTGGGCAGGATTTAGGGGTATTTTTTTTTTCTATTTTTTTTTTGTAATTATGATGATTGCTCTGCACCCAGGGTCCCTCAGGGAGATGAAAAGGTCAAATACACTAACAATTCAATTACACTGTCATTTTTCCATATTCTTGCACATAACTTGGTGTATGTAAACGTCTATAAAAGATAAGGAACCTATTAAATGATTTTATTATTTTTATTACTTTATTATATCAAACTCAGACCGTCTGCCCGGGGGCCCAGGTGGTGGTGGTGGTGGGTGGGTGGGGGGGGGGGGGGGGGGGGGGGGGGGGGGGGGGGGGGGGTTATAGTTGGGTCTGGAGGAAGGGGCATCAAATACACTAATATGGACAGACGGACAAACAGAGGCGATTTTAATATACCCTCTTTTTTTTCAAAAACTTGGGTATAATAAAGAACAAAATAGAATAGTTTGATGCTCAGCCCTTGTTATCTCCCTTGAGGATTTCTGTCCAATATTTGTAATCAATAGAAACCTATAATTAATACATTATATATCACTATTTCTTCAACACAAACTTACTTTCCGGTGAGGGATACCTCGTTATGCCTAAAACTGTGTGTACAATCTGTGGCCATTCTCCTCCGCCGCACACAGCGTACAGGGCCACACATAGTGCTGAACTCACAAACACAACCCCACAAAAGTAGAAGTGACAGAAGTAACTGAAAATAATAGAAAACAGAATTAAACCATTTAAGGGTATATAGGCATATAGCCAAACAATGTTTATTACGTTCTTAAAACTTGAATAGAGAGAAGAAGAATCAAAATCGGATGACAAACAAGAATATATGGACCCATTTAACGTTCTTTTGAAATGGAAATCGACGCACTGAGTTCTGTATTAGTATATACATGTAAGGAATATTTATAAATATAATATTTTACTGATATATAGGGTAAAAATTACAGCAACTGTATGAAAAAATAAATTAGTTATGGTGTAATAATGCATTATATAACTAGTAAATGATTTTGATTCATTGCAGTAATTTTCTTTGCTTTAAGGATATTTATCAAATGTCAAATATGGCAATTTAGAACTAAGATGTCATAGTTCTGAAAAATGGTGGCTCCTCAGGGGTCAGATTTAGCAACAATTTGGACTGGCAACATTTTGCATTTTTTGTAACTGGCAAAACGAAAAAGTTAATTGCAATTTCTACGCTTGTGTGTGTAAGTACAAATATGTAACAAATAAGTAAAAAAGCACAAGATGATTCATCATTAGCAAACATTGCTAGATTCCATATGTGTCCATTGAATATAAAAAGCACATGTTTTCAAAAGAAAGGCAGACATTATATTTTAAATTAAACACGTAAGGTATTTTGATGCACTTGGCCATTTTTGCCAGTATTTGAAAAGTTTACCAGTATGCCAGCTTAAATTTGAGCCCTGCTCCTATGACTTATATCCGTTTTATCTGTTTAACCAAGCGTCATGCTTTAGATTTTGCCTAATATCTGGAAAAATACCCCTTACTGACCCCTCAATGCAAGGTGCAAGTCATGCGCCAGATCAAAGTGTGGAATATATTTCAAGGTAGTGTACAGTTGTATAAACATGTTAAATCAGTTAGAAATGTAGTTTTGTTTTAATTCTTTATTACTATTCAAAACTAAAAGTGAAGGCAGATTGAGTTTGGCAACATGATTTTATCACCGGTATTTTCAGTGTCTGGCAACATATACAATTACCAAACATCTGGTAAGACCAGTCTTTTTTTATTTTAGGATTACCGACCCTCCTACCCTAAAATTTAGCAAACTGAAGAAAAACAAGAGGCCCAACAGGGCCTGTGGACGCCCTACTGGCTCAAGATAAAGTTTATGTATAAGGGGCCATAAGCCTTTTAAAAATCATTCAACCAGAACATGGCAATGACAGGTGCCACTAGGCTTAGTATTGAACATTCTTGCCAAGATTCGCTGAAATTTGGCAAAGAGTTCAGAAGAGACTAATCTGGACAAAGTTTGTGTATTAAAACTTTTAAAGGGCTATAATTCCGCCAAAATCATTCAACCCAAATATGGCGATGATATGCACAACTAGGCTTGATACTGATTATCTTGTCAAGTTTCGTCTATATCCAGCCAGGGGTTCAGGAGAACTAGCCCGGGAAAAAACTGTGGTATCAAAATCCTTTAAAGGGCCATAACTCTGCCAAATATCTGTAAACCAGAACGTGACGATGACATGCCCAACTAGGCTTGGTGCTGATCATCCCTGCAAAGTTTCATTGAAATCTGGCAATGGGTTCAGGAGAAGTAGATCAGATAAAGTTTGTGTATTAAAATCTTTAAAGGGCCATAATTCTGCCAAAAAAATCATTCAGCCGGAATATGGCAATGATTTGCAAAACTAGACATGGAAATGATCATCCCTAAAAAGCTTCGTTTAAATCCAGCCAGGGGTTCAGGAGAATTAGTCAGAACAAAGTTTGTGTATTAAAACCTTTAACTCCGCCAAAATCATTCAACTGGAACATGGTGACTATGTACAACTACGCTTGGTACTGATCATCCCTGCAAAATTTCAATGAAATCCGGCCAAATGAAGGCCCTTTCATCTTAATGAGGCCAAGATATAGCATATTTCCGAAAATCAAGGGCCATGACTCCGATGTAAATGGTCCAAACTGGATGGTTTTCGAATTTGTCCAAGCTTTCATTGATATTAACAATCTGGTAAAGTTTCTTAAAGATCGCATGGAAAATGAAGGCCCTATCAACTTAACGAGGCAAAATATAGCATTTTTAACTAAATCAAGGGCCACAACTGATCTGTTACTGGTCCGATCTGGCTGGTTTTCGAAACTGTCTGAGCTGTCATTGATATAAACAATCAGTTAAATTTTGTAAATATCATATGAAAGATGAAGGCCCTATCGAATTAACGAGGCGAAATATATCATTTTTAACTAAATCAAGGGCCATAACTCCGCTGTTACTGGTCCGATCTGGCTGGTCTTCAAAATTGTTCGACCTTTCATCTATATAAACAATCTGGTAAAGTTTGGTAAATATCGAATGAAAGATAAAGGCCCTATCGTCTTAACGAGTCAAAATATAGCATTTTTAACTAAATCAAGGGCCATAACTCCGCTGTTAATTGTCCGATCTAGCTGGTTTTCAAACATGTCCGAGCTTTCATTTATATAAACAATCTGGTAAAGTTTGATAAAGATTGGATCAAAGTCAAAGGCCCTATCGTCTTAATGAGGCAAAATATAGCATTTTTAACTAAATCAAAGGCCACATTCTGCTGTTACTGGTCCGATCTGGCTGGTTTACAAATGTGTCTGAGATTTCATTGATAGTAACAATCTGGTAAAGTTTGGTAAAGATCGGATGAAAAATAAAGGCCCTATCGTCTTAACGAGTCAAAATATAGCATTTTAAACTAAATCAAGGGCCATAACTCCGCTGTTAATTGTCCGATCTAGCTGGTTTTCAAACATGTCCGAGCTTTCATTTATATAAACAATCTGGTAAAGTTTGGTAAAGATTGGATCAAAGTCGAAGGCCCTAGCGTCTTAATGAGGCAAAATATAGCATTTTTAACTAAATCAAGGGCAATAACTCCGCTAATGGTCTGATCTAGCTGGTTTTCGAACTTGTCCAAGCTTTTATTAATATTAACAATCTATGCAAGTTTGGTAAAGATCAAATAATAAATGAATGTTCTAGAGTGTTCACAAGGCAGAAAACAGCGTTTTTCAGAAAAAACAAGGGCCGTTACTGACCCAATTTAGCTGATTTTCGAACTTGTCCAAGCTATCATTGGTATTAGCAATCTGTGCAAGTTTGGTAACGATCAAATAATAAATGAAGGTGTTAGAGCATTCATAAGGCAGAAAACAGAAATTTTCAGAAAAAACAAGGGCCATAACTACGGCGTTACTGATCTGATTAAGCTGGTTATCGAACTTGTCCGAGCATTCATTGATATTAACAATCTGTGCAAGTTTGGTAAAGATCAAATAATAAATGAAGGTGCTAGAGTGTTCAAAAGGCTTAATATGGCATTTTTCAGCAAAACAAGGGCCATAACTCCGGTGAAATTTATCCGATCCGACTGGTTTTCGAACTTGTCCGAGCTTTCATTGATATAAAGACACTGGCAAAGTTTCGTAAAGATTCGATTAATAATGAAGGCCCTAGAGTGTTCACAACGCAAAAGTTAACAGACGGACAGACTACGGACGACAGACGGACGGACGACGGACAACTCACCATCCCATAAGCTCTGCTGGCCTTCGGCCAGTAGAGCTAAAAATCATGTGTTTTCAAAAAAGTATTGCCTCCGACCTAAAAACTTCGAATTTTATACCCACCAAAAGGTACTAAGTTTGCCGATTCTAAATTACTTTGAGATTATATCACGGAATATTTGCAAATGGAAAATATTTTACTTTTGATTTTTACTCTCCGTCTACCAAACATTTATGTTGAAAAAATCGGTAAAATGCGTGCATGAGACTTGACAGATATGGTATTTCAATGTCAATTTGTGTAGGGTGGCCCACGATCATAAAAATGCTTTCTAATGTATACACATACAGACAAAACAATTTTCTAATTATCCCAAACTGCAATCAATTATTTTGAAAAAAAATCATGCTTTAATTCAATTTACTGAATTTATCAAAAGATCACTCCAAACATATTCAAATAATCTTCTTCAAACAACCAATACAGATCCTGACAATCAACAAACATGTGCCACTAACAATCCAATCCAAGCATCACTCAATTAAATGATAAGCAGCAATCTTCAAAGGTGTTAAGCCTTTAAAACATCCCCAGGGGGTTATTGTTTTCAGTGCAATAAGAACACCATTGGAGATTTCAAATCAAATCTTTTATTACTCAGTTCATTACAGTAATGACATCAGAGGTCGTTTGAATATAGTATACATATAATGAGACTCAAACATGCACTGAGGTAGATAAACATTGTACATGTGTATTTTTAAATAGCATATAGTAAAGGGACAAACGGCAAGCTTGAAATTTGTATCAAACATTAAAACAAGACCTTGTTCTTAGGGTGTCTCGCCCACTTCGGAAAACCGTATATGAAATGGTAGGAATATGTAACAAGAGCCCAAGAGGAAGTGTGGATGCTCTACTGGCTAAACATAAAGTTTTATGTATAATATCATTTAACCGGAACATGGCAACGATATACGCAACTAGGCTTGGTACTGATCATCCCTGCCAAGTTTTGTTGAATTCCAGCCAGAAACTGTCCGAGCTTTCATCGATATTAACAATCTATTAAAGTCTGGTAAGATCGGATGAAAAAAGAAGGCCCTATCGTCTTAACGAGACAAAAGTTAACAACGGACAACGGACGGACGACGGACAACTCGCCATCACAACTCGCCATCACAGTAGAGCTAAAACAACAAAGTCGAATTTAAATGAATTGGATTTTAAGGCGCACCAACACATGAAAGGTTATATGGCGCCTAACAGGAATGAACATGCCAGGCTCATCTCCATTTACATCGAGATAAAATATGGAGAATGGGCCTAGAACCTTCTCACCTGCAGAACTGCAGAGTTGCTGAAAATTCTATTGTAGACACTCCATTTACGTTGGAGCCACGTTTATTGTTTTTCTGCCACTGCTCTAGTGATTTGAGCGAGATGGTACCTGAAACAATGCAGGGGTCATGATGAGACCTTTAATGAGCAATGAACAAACAAGAGGCCCAAAAGGGCCTGTGGACGCTCTACTGGCTACACGGCTCTTATATAAGCAATGAAGCGAGTGACTGCCATTTACGTTTTTTGAAAGTTTCGGGAAAAAAACAGCTTTTTAACTAAATCAAGGGCCATAACTAAGAATCTGGTAAAGTTTGGTAAAGATCAGATGAAAAATGAAGGCCCTACCGTATTAACGAGGCAAAATATAACATTTTTAACTAAATCAAGAGCCATAACTCCTCTGTTACTGGTCCGACTGGTCCAACATAGAGCTAAAAAAAATTAAAATAATAATAATAATTTAAAAAAAAACATAATTAAAAAAAACAAAAAAACAAATAATAATAATTAAAAAAAAAAAAAAAAAATTTTTTTTTTTTTAATTAAAAAAATAATTAATTAATTAAAAAAAAAAAAAAATAAAAAATATTTAAAAAAAAATAATAAAAAAATATTAAAAAAAAATAAAAAAAAAAAAATAAAAAAAAAAAAATAATAATATAAAAAGAAAGTCATAAAATCTGCTAAAGTTTGGCAAAGATCAGATGCAAAATGAAGGCCCTATCGTATGACGAGGCAAATTATAGCATTTTTAACAAAATCAAGGGCCACAACTCCACTGTTACTGGTTCAATCTGGTTGGTTTTCGAACTTGACCAAGCTTTCATAGACATTAACATCTGATAAAGTTTGGTAAAGATCGGTTGAAAAATCTTAACGAGGCAATATATATCATTTTTAACTAAATCAAGGGCCATAACTCTGCTGTTACTGGTCCGATATAAATGGTTTTCGAACTTGTCGAGCTTTCATTGATATTAACAATCTGATAAAGTTTGGTAAAGATCGGATGACAATGAAGCCCCAATCGTCTTAACGAGGCAAAATATAGCAGTTTAACTAAATCAAGGGCCATAACTCCGCTGTTACTGGTCTAATATGCTGTTTTTTTAACTGTTCGAGCTTTCAAAGACATTAACAATCTGATAAAGTTTGGTAATGATCGGATGAACAATGAAGCCCCTATCGTCAGCAAAATATAGCATTTTTAACTAAATCAAGGGCCATAACTCCGCTGTACTGGTCCGATATGGCTGGTTTTCAACTTGTTTGAGCTTGCAACGACATTAACAATCTGATAAGATTGGTAAAGATCGGATGAACAAATGAAGCCCCTATCATCTTAACGATGCAAAATATAGCATTTTAACTAAATCAAGGGCCATAACTCCGCTGTTACTGGTTCGATATGGCTGGTTTCGAACTTGTCCGAGCTTTATTGATATTAACAATCTGATAAAGTTTGGTTAAGATCGGATGAACAATGAAGCCCCTATTGTCTTAACAAGGCAAAATATAGCAGTTTTAACTAAATCAAGGGCCATAACTCCGCCGTTACTGGTCCGATATGGCTGTTTTTCAAACTTGTTTAAGCTTGCAACGACATTAACAATCTGATAAAGATTGGTAAAGATCGGATGAACAATAAAGCCCCTATCATCTTAACGATGCAAAATATAGCATTTTAACTAAATCAAGGGCCATAACTCCGCTGTTACTGGTCCGATATGGCTGGTTTTCGAACTTGCCCGAGCTTTCATTGATATTAACAATGTGGTAAAGTTGGTAAAGATAGGATGAAAATTGAAGGCCCTATCGTCTTAACGAGACAAAATACAGCAATATAGCATTTTTAACTACATCAAGGGCCATAACTCCGCTGTTACTTGTCCGATCTGGCTGGTTTTCAAACTTGTTTGAGCTTGCAACGACACTAACAATCTGATAAAGATTGGTAAAGATCGGATGAACAATGAAGCCCTATCATCTTAACGATGCAAAATATAGCATTTTTAACTAAATCAAGGGCCATAACTCCGCTGTTACTGGTCGATATGGCTGGTTTCGATCTTGTCCGAGCTTTTATTGATATTAACAATCTGATAAAGTTTGGTAAAGATCGGATGAACAATGAAGCCCCTATTGTCTTAACAAGGCAAAATATAGCAGTTTTAACTAAATCAAGGGCCATAACTCCGCCGTTACTGGTCCGATATGGCTGTTTTTCAAACTTGTTTAAGCTTGCAACGACATTAACAATCTGATAAAGATTGGTAAAGATCGGATGAACAATAAGCCCCTATCATCTTAACGAGCAAAATATAGCATTTTTAACTAAATCAAGGGCCATAACTCCGCTGTTACTGGTCCGATATGGCTGGTTTTCGAACTTGCCCGAGCTTTCATTGATATTAACAACCTGTTAAAGTGTGGTAAAGATCGGATGAAAAATGAAGGCCCTATCGTCTTAACGAGACAAAAGTTAACGCCGACGACGGACGACGGACAACTCGGCATCCCATAAGCTCTGCTGGCCTTCAGCGTTCTACCCCTCTGCCTACCCCTCCAACGGGATCTGCAATGGCCCTATTCTTTGTCCCGGAACCAAACGGGGCACAACAAAGTCGATGAAATATGAAAAGTAGGGGAAGGTAAATGGAATGAAGTAAAAAAAATAAAAAATAAATAAAAATATTCTAGTTTCGAGTGTGTGGTGTGAGGGGTGGACAAAATTAATTACCCAACCCTTTACAACATACTATAAGGAAACCAATTCCAAAATTTAGTTCAGCTAGGACAAGAAATGCAAGACAAATAGACCTGTAAACACAGCTTACACGCAACATTTGATGTGAAACAGACACATTTTAAGGGCTATCAGAATTTGGGTTCCATGGGAGCCCATGGGTTACAGCCCTTAAGATAATGCTATAAGGAAGCCCATGGCAAAATTTGGTTGTGCTAGGATAAGAAATGTAAGAGATATAGACTTGTAAACACAGCTTACACGCAAACCTTGATGTGGGACGCCAACGCCTACCCCGGGGTGATTACATAAGCTCTCTTATTCTTCGAATAGTCAAGCTAAAAATGAAGAGTTTCTTTATACGCCATGTGCCTTCAACACATGCACATGATACACATGAAAAGCATGCAGGTGAATTGTAAATTGAAACATGCTGTCTGGTGAAATATTCAGATAAACAGGTAATTTGATCGTATTCATATGTTATTATTTAGTTTGTGCTGTTTTTATAGGAATTTAATAATAAATTACTCTTGTGTTGCCACGTTTCTATTCACAACAATCACTCAGTTGTGTTTAATACATCCAAAAATATAGTTGCCATTTACAATAGTTTGACAATTAAAACCCGTCAGTGCCACCATACTATAGCATTGAGATTACTTTGAAAGTACATGCCATTGAAAGAATAGCTTCTTTTTTTTACAATGATTGACTTTGAAATGTGGATGATGTGATAACATGCTGTATTTAATTTAGAAATGATGTCTCGTATGCCATTTTTAGATAAATGGACAATTCTATGGACAAATTTATTTAACATAAAAAACAAAACATCTTAGAGTAAACTTGCACTAAACTTTTCGAATATAAAGGGCACTATTTCTGCCAAATAAATATTGTTTCTGATATTATGTTCACATCAAGTGTTGCATTAATGTCATCTCTTATATCATTGACAATGTTCATGCCTATAATATGCATTTGGATGAAAATTTCAATTAATCATACCCCATCCATTTTGGATTTTTTTTCAAAGATGGCTGACCAATAGTCCTTAAGTTTTGGGAAAATAACGCAAAATATGACCTTGGTGATTTTGGCATTATGTGACGTCCCTTGACCCAACAAAGCATCTGACAAAGCCGAGCAGCAGTTGTTGAGATATAGTTGAATTAAAATGTAGTCGCCGCCGGAAAAGTGACTGCCATGTCTCGCTACCCTCTATCGCGGACGAGACAATTAGCCTCTCGATTTATTAATCCAGTATCATTTTGACTTTAAACCTGCTAGCATATATTTAATGAATGAATGAATGAATGGTGTTTTACGGCATGTCGACACATAAATAGGTCATATTGTGCGCAAAAATTGATGAAAAATGAAGTATTATTTAAAAATTAGTGTAAATATATAAAGATAAAACTATTAAAAAACTAAGGGATGATAAGGTGTAATATAAACTATGTATGTAAATCAACAAATGCCCGTCAACGGGCATATAAACAAGTAAATATATATATAAGAACACATTATAATGATTTATATAGTCTGATCTCTTTTAGGAAATCTAAAACAAGACTAAAATCTACAGTATCAAATAACTCTTTCATAGTATTAACATTGTAGTACCTTTGACACATAGGATCAAAGTCTACACATTCCAATAAGATGTGTTAGACCGTTAACGGTGCAAAGCAGGGTATACATTCTGGTAATTGCTCACCTTGTAATAAATATGAATGAGTATAACGTGTATGCCCTATCCTGCACCGGGCTAGGATAACTTCCTCTCGACGAATGGGTCTAGTAGAAGAACGCCATTCTCCGAGTAACGGTTTAATTGAATGGAGTTTATTGTTAACGGACAAATCCCAAGCGGTTTGCCAAGAGTTACGAATATATGTGTTAATACAACTTTTAAAATCAGTATAAGGTAATTTGGTATTAGATATATGTAAATCTAATGCTGCCTTAGCAGCACTATCAGCTCTATCATTAACACGTATTCCTACATGGCTTAGAAGCCAGCAGAAAATAATAACATTATCAATTATAAGAGAATTGTACTTTTCTAAAAGTTGAAGCACAACTGGGTTATCATGTTTCATATTACCCAGTGCTTGAAGAGATGAAAGGGAATCAGAAAAGATTACGAAATGGTCATCATCAGATTCCTGAATATAATTTAAGGCAAGTTCAATTGCCTTAAGTTCAGCTGAAAAGATAGAGGCCTTGTCAGGCAGGCGGCTCTTTATGCTGTGTTTGTGAACAGCTGCTGCAGCTACCTTATCTCCATCTTTAGAGCAATCTGTGTAGATATGTTGAAAGTCACTGTATTTCGATATAATTTCATTAAATTTGCTTTGAAAGGCAGTAGGGTCTGTACTGGATTTGTTATTATTACAAAGATCAAAAATAATTGTTGGAGTTTCCAAAGTCCACGGTGGAATTTGTGGTACTTTGTACTTGGCAATCAAATTTAGGTCGATTTCAGTGTCTCTTAATTTTGGTTTAATACGAAGACCAAATGGTCGAATGGCCTTCGGTTTTCGATCAAAAAGAGGTTCACAACTAGGATTAAAAACATTATCGAAAGTTGGGTTTGAAGGGTTAGACTTTAATTTAATGGCGTATTGAAGAGCTAATTTGTCTCGTCTATGAGACAGTGATGGTTCATAGGCTTCAACATATAGACTTTCGGCTGGTGATGTACGAAAGGCACCTAAGGCGAGTCGTAATCCTTGATTATGTATAGGGTCGAGCATCTGCAAGTAGGACTTGCGAGTCGATCCATATACTACTGAGCCGTAGTCCAGCTTGGATCTGATAAGAGATCTGTAAAGTCGCAAGAGGACTTTTCGATCTGCTCCCCAATTAGTGTTTGCAACAACTTTAAGCAAGTTAAGAGCTTTAAGGCATTTGGCCTTCAAGTATTTAAGGTGTGGTATAAACGTTAATTTACGGTCGAAAATAAGACCAAGGAATTTTGTCTCATCCACTACTGGTATTGGTGACCCGTCCAGTGTTAGATGAGGGTCTTCATGATTTTTACGAAGTTGACAAAAGTGCATACAAGTAGTTTTAGATTTAGAAAATTTAAAACCATTTTCATCAGACCAGGTCTGAAGTTTATTGAGACATTGTTGTAATTGTCTCTCGATAGTATTCATGTTTTTTGCACGATAACATATAACAAAGTCGTCAACATATAGCGAACAATCCACACCTGGATTGATGCATTTTACTATACTGTTAATCTTTATATTAAAAAGTGTGACAGATAGTATGCTGCCCTGTGGAACACCCATCTCCTGTTCATGAATATCAGAGAGGGTTGAACCCATTCGGACACGAAACTGTCTATCATCTAAGCATTTCTCTATAAAAATGGGTAATCGGCCTCTAAGACCAATGTCATGTAGATCATTCATAATACCGTACTTCCATGCAGTATCATAAGCTTTCTCCAAGTCAAAAAATACAGCGACTAAATGTTCTTTTTTTATGAAAGCTTCCCTAATAAACGATTCAAATCGTATGAGATTGTCTGTTGTGCCTCGTTGGCGCCGGAATCTACTTTGATACTTTGTTATCAGTTTGTTGGACCCCAGGTACCAAACGAGTCTCTCATTAATCATTCGTTCCATGGTTTTACATATACAACTCGTTAAAGCGATTGGGCGATAATTTATTGGGTCCGTATGATCCTTTCCAGGTTTGGGGACTGGAATAACGATTGCTTCCCGCCAAGAATCGGGGAAGATTCCCGTCACCCAAACCTTATTAAATATATCAAGAAGGGAAGAGAGACAGGATTCAGGTAAATGTTTTAGTAATTGATAATGGATATCATCAGGACCAGCTGATGTATCATGAGCCTTTTTAAGGGACTCTCGAAGTTCTTTGAGAGTGAATAGTTTATTGTATTTTTCCAAGTTTTTCGACTTGAAGTTCAGCTTCTTCTGTTCTTTTTGTTTCTTATTTTTCAGAAAAGTTGGTTGACAATTTTCAGAAGAAGAATTTTTTGAAAAAGTTTCTGCCAAAGTGTTTGTAATATCTTTGACAGATGTTATATCTCCATTATCTGTTTTAAAGGGAATGTAGCGACACAGCCAAACCATATTTATTATTGAGAGTTCTATAAAACTTGAATAAGGGTAAAAGAATTATCATAATCGGATGATAAACAAAGAAGATATGATCATTTGAAGTTTCTGTTGAAACGGATATGGAAGCAGCCATTTTGAGAGCTATGACATCACGGTTCTAAATTACCATATATGGAATATTTATATGAAAATTTACTGATTTATAGGGAAACAATGACAGCAGCTGTATGAAAAATATATAATACTTAATGGCAATAATGCTTTATATGACCAGTAAAAAAAATGCATTCATTTGCAGTGATTTTTTCTGTTTTAAATGATATTTATCAATATTCCATATATGGTAATATGGAACTATGACGTCATAGTTCTAAAAATGGCGGCTCCCATAAACCTTTAAATGGTCATATCTTTTTTGTTTATCATCCGATTTTGATAATTCTTTCACCTTTTCCCAAGTTTTTCAGAACTCATGGGCTTTCGCACGAAAAACTCTAAAGTTATCTAAATTTGTTTGAGTTGGCCGCAAATTAAAATTATTTAATGCAGCTTTACGATCGCTGACTGCCTTTTTGCAGTCATCGTCGTACCATGGTTTATGTGGGCGTTTAGGATTTGCCAAGGTTTTTGGAATGGTTTGATCAGCTATATTGTGAAGCATTTTGGTAAAAAGAGCAGTTGCGTCTTCGACATCCTCGAAAACGGAAGGCTTTAATTGTTCCTCGCAAAGAGATTGAAACGTAGTCCAATCAGCCTTGCAAAGTTTCCATCGTTGCGTTTTTTCGAGAAGTGGAGGGCCGATATTTTCAAGAAATATGGGGAAGTGGTCACTTCCACAGAGGTCGTCTCCAACACTCCACGAAAAATCCATCAAAAGCGTTGGATCGCATATTGTTAAATCAATGGAAGAATGAGAGCCTGTAGCAGGATGTAAGTAAGTATGTGACTTATTATTAAAAAGACACAAATTGTTTTTGGCTAAGAAATCCTCAATTTTCTTGCCTTTATCGTTTATATCTTTACAACCCCAGATGTAGTTGTGTGCATTAAAATCGCCCAAGAGTATAAAAGGTGATGGCAATTGTGCAACTAGGGGATTTAGATCTTTAGGGTCTAGCGAAGAACTAGGTGGTAAATATAAGGAACATATTGTTATGACTCTGTGCATAGTAACACTGACCGCAACAGCTTGCAAATTTGTTTTCAAGGCAACAGGTCTGTGAGGAATGTTTCGATTAACGATTATCGAAACTCCACCAGTGGCCTTGTCCCCGGTATCACAAATATGATTGTATAGTGAGTATTGTTTAAAAGATACCTTATCACTTGTCTTCAAGAATGTTTCTTGAAGACAAAAGGCAATAGGGTTGTGTTCATTTAAAATTAAGCTGATTTCATCATAATTTGGTTTCAAACCTCGACAATTCCATTGAATGATCTTATTAGTTTTACCCATTATTTAGCGCTAAGGCGATTTTTAATTTTGTTTTTATTTTTGGCCTTAGATTTAGGAGAGGTCTTAGGAGACTCAAGCAGCGACATCTCCACTGATGGATCCTCCTCCCCGGAAGAAGTCAGCTGAAGTGGCACCTCAACTAACCTTTCATGAGAGGACGGAAGTGGCAGTGCAGCTGCCAGCTCTGAAATGTCCATAAGCTGTTCGAATTTGTTATGCAGCTCAATAGGGCCATTAGACACCTTTGGCTGCTCCTTGTGCTCCCCAGTTGGAGAAGCACTAGGCTTTCCAACTTCCTTAGTTGGAGCAGCACTAGGCCTTCCAACTTCCTTAGCCGGAGCAGCACTAGGCCTTCCAACCGAGGATGTATTAGGCTTCACGACTGGGGAACTTCTAGACTTCACAGTCTTAGAAGAACCCTCTTTCCAATTCTGAGAAATTGACATGCTCTTGACATTGCCAGAGCCTGCCGGTTTTGTGTTTGATTTAAATGTAAAAGTTTGATTAGGTGAAAAGTTTAATTTTGGTTTGTTAAGTTGTGTTTGTTGACTTTTGTTTGGATTTGATACTGAGGAAGTATTCTTTGTATTTTGAATTTCTGGCTGTGGTTCGTATTGCGTACTTGCATCCCTGCATTCTGTGTGTGTTGCTGTTGTTTTGAGAATAGATGCGTAAGAGGTCGGACTTGAAATTTTATATTTTTCTTCAATTAATTTTCTTGCTTCTGGAAAGGGAATGTTTTGGGTATATTTAATTGTTATTTCTTTTTCTTTTTTGAATTTTTCACATAATTTTGAATTTGCGTGATGTCCCAGACCGCAGTTGGTACATTTGAGGTCGTTAGGACAATCTGATTCGTTATGTTTGAATGCAGAGTCGCCACATTTACCACAACGTTCTTCTTTAGTACACCTGGAGTTGTGGTGCCCAAAGGCTTGGCAGTTGTAGCAACATAACGGGTTTGGAATGTAGGCGTCAACATGCAATTGCAGATATGTCACCTTTATTGTTTTTGGTAAGACGGGTGTTGCAAATGTGAGTATGATAGTATTTGTATTAATAATTTTGTCATTTCTTTTGATGGTTATTCGGCGAGCTGCAGTTACCAACTGTGGCGCAAGCTCGCGAATAATTTCGTCTTCAGGTACTCCGGAGAGATCCGGGCACCTGATGACGCCTTTGGAGATATTCATAGAGGTGTGAGCGTAACATTTGACTTTTGTGTTTAAAATTTGTGTAATTGTAAGTAAATTATCGGAGTGAGATTTTTTGTTTGTTTCAATAAGAATTGTTTTGTTTTTTAATTTTTTAATTTGTTTTACATGTCCAGCAATGGAATGGACAGTTTTCTCGATCACGAAAGGTGACATATCTGTAATAGGTGTTTCCCCGTTTTCCGATTCGATAATGAGAAAACGAGGAAAAGATTGATTGATTACTGATTCCTCAGTATCAGATTCAGTATCTGTTTTTTTCCGTTTTAGCATATATTTAAAAACTATTTTGAGTTTTCAACTTTTCTTCTTTATTTACCATAAGTTTAAATATATTATTGGTGAAATATATAATCAACAGTTTGTACTATGCAAAAACAATTTGCTTTATACTATTCTTATAATTAAACAAATGCAATTTATGTAGAAATTTAAGTAATGGGACAGGAGTTTTTAAAAAATACTCTGACTTCCAATAACTGGTATTTGTAGTACACCATTTATTCTGACAGGTGTTATTTTCAATTAAACGATTTACACCTTTTCAGCAACCATGCTACAATCTACATTTTCAATCTACAATCACAGACCTAATAACAAATAGATTGGACACTACAAAAATTATCTAAATTTCAGGTGGCACAGTGCGAAAATTTCACAAATTATTTCCCAACTTTAAACACACATGTTTTATAGATACAAGTTTCATTCATGCCAAATACCATCACAAATTTAATTTTCTTTCCAAAGATAGTATTTTTCTTTCTCTTACATTTAGAGCAAAAAAGGAGTTTGACGGAAACTCTGACTATGTCAAAACCTTGATTTTTAAGAGAAAAGCGAAAAATGATGACATTTTTGACTTTAAACATCTTTTTATACAATTTCTTACTTTCAAAATAAACATAAATTATTAATATACCATTTTGCTATTCACTATGAATCGTTTGAATGTATTCTCATCAAAATCAGTGAATAATTGAGAGAGGAGATAGAAGGAAAAGTTAAGGTGCCACGTGATATTTTGGTTACTTCATTGGTTAAGATAGGAAGTTTCCTATCTGTTTATTAATATGTCTGTGCTACAATGTATAATGTTACACAAGAATCCCGACAATTTATATTAAAAAATATTATTATAATAGACCTAGTATGTTCAAATTCTTAGAATTACTGCAGACACAGGATAAGAATATTGTTATAAAGTTAGCAAAATATATTAGTACAGCTTTAGCTGTAAGGAATACAATCTTGATTAATTAAACAATGTTTAGCTCTTTTGTATTTTCATCCTTGTGTATCAGTTACTCAACATTAATATTGCTCATAGCAAATGTACTTTTGTCTAAAATCACTTGACTTATTACATGTATTATGCATGAAAATTTACGTATGTATATGTACATGTACGTGTGTACAAGTTAATTAAAATATATGTTCTGTTCTGTTCTGTATAACTATTGTTTAAGTATCATATATAAACAATAGGATATTAAACAGCAGAACACACTGTACCTAGACTATTGTTTTCCTTTTTCTTATTTGATTCAGTTCAAATGTTTTACATGTGTATGGATGTATGTATATAACATGTGTAGGGATGTATTATATAATACAGGTTAAAATAGCAATCGTTATGGTAAAGGTTGTAATAAAGCAAAAGAAAATGATGGTATTTTCATACAATGGTTAACAGTTTATATGACACACAAATAAGAAAGTATCATTTTAGAAAGATTGATTACCGGAAACTATTGTTGAATGTTATAGTATTGTAGGGGAGCAAATTAAACGTGCATATATGTCGATCAAAATATATTTTAATTTTTAAAATGTGCTTACCTCCCTTTTACCATTTACACAATGCCGTTTTACTAATAATAGATAGACATTAAATGCATTCCCATTAAAACATAATGACTATAAAGCATTTGCTCGGCACGAAAAACTCCTCTCGTCCGCTCGCCATGACGAGTGCCCATTGATGCAGGACAAGTAAAATTCAGACAAATTCTTTAACAATTATCAATTTGACCATTCAAAATATTACACAATTAACTCAGAACACAAATGTTCTTCTGGTCCCACAATTACAAAAGGTAGCAGTGTTAGAAATCAGTTATAAATTCTTTCCGGCCGGACTATTTTGACGAGGGTTTGAAATTACCTTTTGGGCAAAAGAAATGTTTCTTTCTTTCCCGAACCTTGTGGATTACGTCTTACTTTTCCATATACATACAAACGTAGAATAATAGCGGGAGACATCGACGGAAAGGCGTAAAATACAGCCCCTAGAGACACCCAAACTGTGCAAACCAGCCAGATGAACGACACTAAAGAAAACATATCCGAAGTTTTGGATGAATATTACAGACGAAATTCCGCTAACATATGTTCAACAAATATTTAGATTTGGATATGTACCAAGAATACCATCAAACTATTTAAACTTCAACGTGCTTGACCTTTGACAGCTGTTGTGAAGAAAATTTAAACCGTTTGACATACGCACCGGCCAAATGACCTAATGCACGACGCAAGAGCGTAAATGAACCGAATGAAAAACTAACAAAATTAATTGTTCTCGACGTTTCCTTTTTAAGCGTATGCTTTCTGTATCTGTATCTGTATGGTACACGTTTCCGTCACAATTGACGATTACAACGCGGATTAATTAATATCAAATATACTTAACAATGAATTAAAGTGAGAAGAAAAAATGAGCAAAAATGGATAGGAAAGGTGGAAGGATGATACTCTTAGTCGCTAATTGCGTGATAGGCTTTCATAATCAGTCCTGTCTGGCTACCGTAGCGGCCCCTGGGAATTCACCCAACCAGCATAGCACTGAGAATCACTAGAACCTAACAAACAATCAACTGGGACAGGGTTTAGAATGGAAGTTTGGAAAGCTCCTGTTTGTAAGATACCAAATCAGGAGCCTCAGCCACAGTGGCTGGTAGACTATTCCAACGACAAACTATTCTTTGAAAAAAACTAAATTTGAGATAGTCGCTGGAAGAAGATAACTGTCTAAATTTCAAAGAGTGATTGGACCTGGTGCGAGATGATGCGTGTGTCAGGAACTCGGATGCTGGTATGTCCACTAGCCCGTGGATAATCTTAAAGAGCATGGCGAGTTGGCTCTTTTACGCCTTGACTCCAGGGTCTCCCATTCTAGGTGCTCCAACATAGTGTTCCTGAAGCGGTTAATGATGTACCGTGCTGCCCAACGCTGAACCATCTCTACCTTCTTGATGTGCTCTTGGGTCTGAGGACTCCAAATAGTAGAACAGTACTCTATAGGGTGGGTATTACTAGTGAGAAGTATGCCGAGGACTTTGCTTGTTCGTTTGAAATCTTCAGGTTCCTTCTCAAGAATCCTAGTGTACTGTTTGCCTTATTGACTGTTTTGTCGATTTTTGTAGTTCCACCCCGAGATACTTTGCCGAATCCGTGGTCTCTAGGACTTGACCCTTCAGTGCGTAGTTAGAGACTACCGGTGATCTTGATCTAGAGACTCCGAGGGTGCTGCATGTGTCTGGGTGGAAGATACAGTCGTCAGCAAAGAGGCGAACTCTTGAACGTACGCTGTCTGGAAGGTCATTTATAAAAATGAGGAACAACAGCGGGCCTAATACCATGCCTTGAGGTACTCCGCTATTAACTGGCACACTGTCTGAAGTGGCCCCATCTACTAGGACCTGTTGCTCTCTTTTTGATAGGAATGCCTTGATCCACATCAGTGTGCTGCCTCTTATTCCATAATGGGCTAGTTTCCTCAGTAAGCGTTCATGAGGGACTCTGTCAAACGCTTTGGAAAAGTCCAGGATGATCAAGTCATTTTGGACTCTGTTGTTGAGGGCTGTGACTAGTTCATGAACTAGTGTTAGTAGCTGTGTTTCGCAGCTCCCCCTGGCTCGGAATCTATGCTGGCAGTCAGTGAGTATGTGGTGAGCATCAAGGTGCTTGAGGAAGTTACTGGTTATGATGTTTCTGTATCTTGCAGCAGAGGCTTGTTTACATAGAGTTATATAATACAAACTTGTAGCGACTACTCCTCTGAAACTACTTTACTTTATAAAACTTCACAGATATCGAGTTGATCCTAGCAAAATTTCAGGTCGGTCGGAAATTCAGGATGGCCACGACAGCTAAAAATCGACTTTAAAAAAAAAAGTTTGTAGCGACTACTTCTTGAAAACTATAAATGATATTGATACGGGACTTTCTCTAAAGTGATAAGCATGACATGATGTTGGTCCTTGTTGAAAATCATTTTGATTCGACATTAAACATGGCTGCCAGAGGCCATCTTTGTTTACATAGAGATATAGTTATATAGTAAAAACTTGCAGCGACTACTCCTCTGAAACTACTCGACAGATTTTCATGAAGCTAAACATGAAAGTTGCTCTTGATGTCTAGTTGATCCTAGCAACATTTCAGGTCGGCCGGAAATTCAAGATGGCCACCAAGGCAAAAAATAGATTTTTAAAAAACAAATTTGTAGCGACTACTTCTTGAAAACTTGAAAGTGATATTGATATGGGACTTTTCTAAAATGATCAGCATGACATGATGTTGGTCCTTGTTGAAAATTATTTTGATTCGACATTAAGCATGGTTGCCAGTGGCCATCTTTGTTTATCTAGAGTTATATATAAAAACTTGTAACCACTACTCTGAAACTACTTTTCATGAAACTTCACAGGAATGCTGATCTGGCTATCAAAACCAATCAGTAGAGCTTCAAGGTCATTGACCGCTTGTTTCATTGCATGTTCAATTTGTGTTGGTGTATCTACTGTTTGTATAAGATCATTGTCCCCTATTATGTCTAGTTGTTGTTGGTGTTTGCTGGTATTGGGGTTGCCATCCACAACACTTTGGGTATCCCAATCAATGTGACCCAAGTTGAAATCACCTTCGAATATAGCGACACAGTCAAACAATCTTTATTATTGAGAGTTCTAGAAAACTTGGAAAAGGCTGAAAGAATTATCAAAACCGGATGATAAACAAAGAAGATATGATCGTTTGAAGGTTATGTTGAAATGGACATGGAAGTCACCATTATTAGAGCTATGACACCACAGTTCCAAATGACCATATATGAAATATTGATAAATATGAACATTTACTCATTTATATGGGAAAAAATTAAAGTAACTGCATGAAAAATATGTATAACTAATGGTAATAATGCTTTATATGACCAGTCAAGGAGGTTTTATTCATTTGCAGTGATTTGAATTGCCAATATTCCATATATGGTAATATGGAACTATGACATCATAGTTTTCAAAATGGCGGCTCCCATATCCATTTTAGAACAACATTCACATGGTCATATCTTTTTTGTTTATAATCCGATTTTGATAATTCTTTCACCTTTTTCAAGTTTTTCAGAACTCTCAATAAATGAGCTGTTTGGCTATGTCGCTATATTCCCTATAAGGGCTCTGGGTAGTGTCGATAGACAGAGCTTATCAGGAGTTTTGTGGAGTTGTCTTTGTTTCTTTAGGTTCATACAAGTTCGCAATGGGTGTGGAATTCAGTTACCTCACGTGATTGGAAATAATTTCTTATGACAAAACATTACCGCGGCTCTGACTTTTTTATTTGGGGGTCTGATTTTCCTATACACAATGTAAAGGTTACCTGATTCTCGACTTGAAGACTGTCGTCTGTTCTTTCTTTGCACGGCTCTGTGGACGTATACAATCCTGCGGAGGGGATGTAAAGACGCATGTAGGTAGAACCATACCTATGTACGTTAAAACTCTCGCTGAACTTCTGTGTTAATCAGTTATACAAGAAAGAAAAACGTCCTCGGAAATGAGACTGCCGTGATAATCAGGGTAGCGGAAGAAAAGAAATAATGTTTGGACAGAGCTATATTAGGTCTGTATTGTTTGTTACTGACGAAAACGTTTTCGTTCATTATGTAGCAGCTGAGTCAAATTTGTTTATATATTACTTTAAATTACCTATATTGTTATATGACTGTTGACTTTCAATTTGTCATCAAGTATTGCCCAAATGCATTTTTTCGTCTTTGGTGGGTTTGGTTGTCTCTTATGAAGTAAGTTTTGAACGCTGATATGCATTCGTTTGTATTAAATTAAGCTCTACTGACAGGAGATCAGAAGAGATTATGTCGTGATGCGTCGTACGTCTGTCCGTCCGTAAACGTTTTTGTTGTGGCAACCACTTAACTCCTCTGAAACTACTTTATTGGATTTCATGAAACTTCGCAGGAATGTTGCTGTCGATGTCTAGTTAGTTCAAACTAAAAACAGATTGACCTGAAATTCAAGATGACCATCACAGGTAACAATGTTCTTTTAAAATACAGTTCTTATGGCGACTACTTCTTAAAACGCACAAATGATATTGACCTTACCAGCATGATTGGAATGACATGTAGCTGGTCCTAAATAAGTTCATTTTGATTTGACATCAACATGGCTGCACACTGCCATTTTTGTTTTCATAGAAGTAAATATAAAGTCGAAAAGGAAATGTAGCATTCAAGGATCATAGTCAACCAGATATGACATCACAAACATAAAAGGGTTGCCAATAGGGCTGTCGCCTTGGAACGGTCGGTGGCAAAAAAGGCCGCTTGGGGTTTAAACCAGGTTCTAGGGTGCACCAAACCTCACTCTTACCCTATTGTCATCCCAATAAAACGGGACAGTGTAAATAAAGATATTCACGTCAGGTTATATTCTCTAACAAAAAGGGCAGCAGTTATAGGAAATGTAAGTCTAACACAAATGGTCAAGTATATATGCATATAAAAAAGCCTAGAAAACAACAAAGCAAGAACGCAATGACTTGGCAGAAGCCAGAGCAACAAGAGAACAAACCGTAAAGGGTACGACAAGACAAGATTTAAGACAAGCATCAGACGCTACCGTCCTTTGAGGATTTAGGTAGACGTCATCATAAGGTCACAATCTGTCCGGTCATCGCACAATCAAACATAAAAGCATAGTGGCGAACTGTAAATGTGTCAACCACTAAACATGCAGTGCGTTGCAAAATTACAGGGTCATAACCTCTTTTGATAACTTTTTTAACAAAACATTGTAAATCTGGTTGTTATAGTCTGTCGCAGAAGAGTTCTTAAATCACTATTCTATTTTAAAAGCAGCTCTTTTTCCCCCGAAGTTTATGGTAACGGTAGCCCTGCCGGAGTAGCTTCTTAGTTATATAAATATTTCGAATATTAGCCCTCAACACAAGCTCTAGAAAAATGAATAAGAGTTGAGAAATATAGATCTCAGAAGATGTAGCCCGGGAAACATCCATATTTAAGTGGGGGATATAATTAACAATATCAAAATTAAAATGTTGGCTTTGTTGAGTTGAAGTTCTGTATGGTAGATAGTATTAACCATAATAGAAAAGAAAGGATTGTCAATGTTCAATATGTCATCCAGATACCGAGAGGTGTCATTAAAGGCTTCAGTTACATCTTACATCTGCCTGGTATCTTGTGAAAGTCCAGACATCTCTTTTATAGCAATACAAAAACAAATCTGTGACAAGAGGTGCACAGTTCGTGTGGCAACTTACTCCTCTGAAAAGTGGATGTTCATGAAACCGTACAATAATGTTATTCTTGATGTTCATGCAGCAGTTTGATTGAAAATTCAAAATAGCTACTACACTCTAAATATATTTTAAAAACACAAGTGTGTGGACACTACTTAAAAATCATTAGTGGGATTTACTTGGAACCTTTACCAAAATGACTGGCATAACTTTTTGTTCGTCCTAAACAAAGTAAATTATGGCAGTCAGCAGCCATCTTTGTTTACATATAGGAGTTACAGAGGAAGAATATTATTACGACTTCTCCGATGAAACTATTTGATGGATGTTTATGGAACTTTAACATGTTTCTCTTCTTGTCATATTGGTTCTAATTAAACATAAAAAAACTTGATTGGAAATTCAAAATGGCCACCACAGCTAAAAATAGACTTTAAACAAATATAGTTTTGTGTAGACTTTTGTATAGACTACTTTTTATTTGTATAGACTACTTTTTATAAAAAACATAAGTGGTTTTCATTACACATTTCTTGATTTTCATGTTTGGTGCTATACAAAATTCCTGTTAATTCAATGGCAAACATGGTCAGCAGTGATCATCTATTACTTTTTTTTTTATTATAGTTATATATAAATATTCTTCTCTGAAACTATATGTGTGAGTTTAATAACTAATTGTCAATGACTTATATGTAACTTTTATGAAAAAACACTGTTTCATAAAAGAAGTTATCTATTTTTTTATTTTTTTGTTAAAGATTAATTATAGTATTTTATTCTAACAATCAAACAAGTTTACGTCAGCATAATGTTTACATGTATATGGTTTCATATATTTATTTTATTCGCTGCCGTCTTATATGGTTTTCATAATTGGACATGGTAAGGTAGCAATGAACAGTTTATTTGAGTTTTTCACTTTAATAACGCAATCTTATAATTACACATGGTAACAGTGAACAGTTTATCTGTTTCATGATGTACACTAACGCAAACGGATCCCTTACAAGTGAACAACTGTTATTCTGTGCTGATGTATACTTCTAGCATGTCGTGCTACAAAGGTGAATATGTAATACATATGTAACGCATGTCAAGGACTTGACCAGAACGAAACGAGGTCGTCCACCTTGATTCAAAATGTTTGGCAGAAAGAACTGATGGTAAATATTGGGAAGAAAGTTTCTGGTAAGAAAAAACTGTCGTGGCATGTTTACGTCTTCATGATAACATTTTTTAAATTTCAACTTTGTTCCAAGTTCCTACCCAGATAATTTGCTATTTTTTTCTCGGTAGCTATTTTACCTTGCGTAAAATCTTGCTTGTATACCAATTAATACAATTGTTCTCATGGCATGTCTGCCTTTCTAAACCCTGACATTTTCTTGTAAGTAGAGCGCTTCACGGTTATTGACCTCTTTTTTTGTTTCTTTTCATTGAAGTCTGTTTTCCAAATGTTTCAACAGTTTCTGTAAAACCTAATTTTCGTATTGAATCTTGTTCCATAGATACTGGTGTCATAAGCACACAGTATGACACCAGTATGATGAACACTAGAATTGTGTCCATGGAACACGGATGACCCCACTGAAAATAATCGCCGTAAAACGTAAAATTTGACGAAAAAATGGCCGTAACTCAAGGTCGATTTTGACGCCGAAACCATATGCACATCTTGACATCATAGGTAAGCATCCTGTAAACTGTTTAAAAAATAGGTTAAAAACTGTGGGAGGAAATAGACGTGTATTATATTTTAACGTACACATTGACAAAACAAAAGGCCGTAACTCCGGTAATACAAAAGAGTATGATAATGGACCTTTGGAAACGGCCGAACACGACACATACAAAATATTGCAGTCTCGGTTTGATTGAGATATGCTAGCTACCGCTCACGCCCTCTAGGCCCGGATTTAGCAGAACAGTCGATTTTGACGCCGAATCGATATGCACATCTTGACATCATTTGTAAGCATCCTGTAAAATCTCGAAACAATCGGTTGACAACTGTGGGAGGAGATAGACACACACACACATTTCGGGACGGACGGAAGTACGGACACTCGGACTGACGGACAGATGGACATGGCCATGCGGTGGTGGGGGCATAAAAAACAACATTTATATTAAGTGTAACCATATATCTTTCAATTTCAAAATGAAAACAATGTTGATTGAATGATCACATTTGTATTGATCCTTTTTCTATTTTTTTTAACTAAATCATTAATGACACTTTTATTTTATAGTGCTGTTTATGTAGTTGCCTTTTCAATTTCCAATATTAAAAAGCTATATATTATAATAGGACAGTTAGCGCACACGTAAAATATAGGCTTACGTATTTTATTTACAGTGTGTTCGCTTAACACAACACAAGACAGCAGCTTCGCGGACTTGGTTAACACAACCGTTGCACATAGTTGAATAAGGAATATACAGAGTATATAGATTCACATACTACAAAGTTACACTTACACGTAATAACCATGTATATAAAATGAACAAGAACATATTTACAAGAACATTTAAAAAGTTACCTGATTTTATAGTTATTTCAAACTAATATAGAGTCTGAAGTAAATGATAATGGATTAAAGAAGTGATACATATACAATGATAAATGGCAAAGAACATACTTCAGCAATTGGTGGTCATTAGGAAAACCTTATCGAAACGAAATTACAAGATTAATCAAACCCATTTAAGTACGCATAGATCTGCCTCCTGCTACATTACCACAACACACTTACAATATATAATTCATTAATACAATAGAATGTATAAATCTAGATAATTAGAAGATTTAAACAAAACACGCTTTATATTATATATTAATACGCAAAACACGCACTATTTTAAACATACAGTAATATCAAATAGCACTGCAAGGTGCTGCGACAACAATATAAAATGAACGTGAACCTATGTACAAATAAATTTACAAAGTTACCTGATTTTATAGTTCTTTTAAACTGTTGAGTCTCAAGACATACATATATATATATATATATATATATATATATATATATATACGCATACACATATATATATACATACACATACATATATACATATATATACATATATACACATACACATACACACACACATATATACACATATATACATACATACATACATACATACATACATACATATATGTATATGACAAAGAAAATGCTTCAGTAATTGGTGGTCATTAGAAAAACCTTGTCGAAACGAAATTACAAGTTTAATCAAACCCATTTATGTACGTATATTTCTGGCATTTATTTCCTTGCCCCAACACACTTTTATTTTAACATGCAGTAATATCGATTATATCGCATTGTGCTGTGACCACATCAGACTAACATATATTATAGACATTTCTAAAAAGTTACTATAGTCATCTTTGAGCAAACGTTCTAATTCATCACATGGTGCGCCTAACATAACACCAAGTCTCGCATATGAATCCAAGTTAGTTATAAAATGCCAAACAGGAAAACCAAATGCTACCTTCAGATCATACATAAATTTGCCTCTGTATTCACATAAATAAACGCATTCAAACATAGAATGGTTAACATCACATCTATATAAGACACCGCACTTTGAACAAAGCTTTTCAGTTTGAAACGAGCAAAGCATAGACACCATGTTTATGACATTTCTGCAGCTGCTCATCAGTTTTGTGTTATTACGACACATTCTCCATATTGGACTCTCGTTAAACACTGGCTGGACACTGTGAAACTCAAAATGCTCTGGGTCGTTTGTCCGCATATACCATAAATATTCTTCGCGCTCTTTAACTCGCCGATTTATTTCTCGCTTCCAAACAAATTTTGATGGGAATACACCATTTTCAATATAATTTTCTAAATAAGCCATATTTCACCAGTACTGGTAGAATATCGTGTACGTATTTTCCGTCTGATTAAAATTGGAGCATAGTCTAAATAAAAACAAGTCTTTAATTCGAGAATACATTTTCAGCCGACATAACTGACCAAGCAAAATGAGTTTTTTCTTATCAATTTCTGATTCAACTGAGTACGCACCAAGTAGTCCTAACGCAATGACTGTTCTTGTTCTCTTTCTCATGCCTTGAATATGTTTAATACAAAATCTGTGAGAAGTACCACATCTCAGATCCAGATAATCCTTTGGGAAGCACAATAGACTTATATATTTTTCTAGATGTAAATGGCTGAACCCCACCCTCCCGGTATATACCACTGCATTCGAGGCTTAAAAGAGTTCCCTTAATCCTTGCATTTGCTTCTTGCAAATTGTCTTCATGCTTCATGTATGTATCACAGTGCACGCCAAGATGGTTATATGATGTTACTTCATTTATATTGTCATTGCCAATTTTCCAGATCCTTTTTGACTTTAGAAACTTAGACTTAGTTTCATTGCACACAATTACAGCAGACTTGGAAGCATTATATTCGTAACCCCAACGGCAAGAGTAGTCGTAGCAAATGTTTATTAATCTGTCCATACCAAGTTTTGTTAAAGAAAGGAGTGTCATGTCATCGGCTGCCACGGTACAAGGAATAGATATTCCGCGAATATTCAAACCAAATCTTGAAACTTCAATCTCCTTGATTAGACCATCAATGTAGCATAAATACAAAAACGGAGAGCTCACGCCACCTTGTCTGGTACCGATGTTAACTGAGAATGTTTCTGACTTGTATCCGTTGTAGATAACACAGCTTTCAAGATTATTATGAAGGTCAACGAATGCTTTCCAAGTTCTTAATTTCATCCCCATGTCATTTAGTTCGTATGGACACTCGGACTGACGGACAGATGGACATGGCTAACGCTATATGGCCCCTCATCAAGCGGGGGTGGGGGCATAAAAACAAGATTTGTATTAAGTGTAACCATATATCTTTCAATTTCAAAATGAAAACAATGTTGATTGAATGATCACATTTGATCCTTTTTCTTTCTTTTTTTAATTAAATCATTAATGACACTTTTATTTTATAGTGCTGTTTATGTAGTTGCCTTTTCAATTTCCAATATTAAAAAGCTATATATTATAATAGGACAGTTTGCGCACACGTAAAGTATAGGCTTACGTATTTTATTTACAGTGTGTTCGCTTAACACAACACAAGACAGCAGCTTCGCGGACTTGGTTAACACAACCGTTGCACATAGTTGAATAAGGAATAGAGTATGGTCTCATTGAGTTGGTTAACATCGAGATGGGCATAGCCCATCGAGGTGTTTAAATTAACCAACGAGATGAAACCATACTTGTTTTGTAGCATGTCCATTTTAGCTCCATGCTATACTCTAACTTCCAATAACTGGTAGTTTTAGCATGGTCACTGAAAATTCCCCTTGTAATAGCACAGGTGTAAATCGTTTAATTGAAAATAACACCTGGTTGAATAAATGGTGAACTACAACTACCAGTTATTGGAAGTTAGAATATGTCAGGGAGCTGAAATGGACATGCTACAAAACATATAGAGTATTGTTTCATCTCATTGGTTAATTTAAACTCAATGAGACCATACTCTATTTATTAATTGTAGTACACCATTTATTCTGACATGTGTTCTTTTCTATTAAGCGATTTACACCTGTGCCATAACACAGGGAATGTTCAGTGACCATGCTACAAATGTGTATTATGTTTCTGCAATACCATAATTTAAATACGATTTGATACAACACAAACATTAATTTACACGAAAAAAACACGTAGTTATCATATGACACACACAATCGCTTCATTGGTTGAAGTACGTCTGTCATACCTCTTTGGAGGTATCTAAGCTGTGCTCCGCTTCCCCCACGTGTGGCGTACACACACCGCGTGGCATGTGGCGGTATTTCGCGGTCACAGCATAGTGTAGTTAAAATATTCTAAGAACTTGGTTATTTTCTATGCAAGAAGTTTTTAATTTAAGACTTGTCTTTGTGAACATCTGTTCCCAGGGTTTACACTGTACAGTTTTTAATTTAAGATTTGTCTTTGTGAACATCTGTTCGCAGGGTTTACACAGAACTTAGTATGGACTATGAACATTGTATTTATGTGAAATGTTCCAATTTGATTAACTACACATTTTTATTTTACACTATATACTGTTGAAGCCATGGCCAGCTTATTCCAATATTAAAATATAAAAAATTCTCATCTTGTTTCTTTTGTAATCCATCTTAAATAATGTTCTCGTAGGTCATATTTCGCAAACCGCGAAATCATGAACCGCGAAATCATATTTCGCAAACCGCGAAATTTTAATACTATTGGCTATTGACTTCATTAGCCTCTGTCACCCGGCCCGCTTCTGATTTCTTTGTTACGCTATGCTACACGGATCCAGAACCAGGGCCTGAGGAAAATAGGAATTTGAAATCGCGCCAACGTTTTGGGCGATTTTGGCGAGATTTTGAGAGATTCCGCGAGAGTTTCAAAAAACATATTTTTAAGTTAATTTAATAATAATTTCTTATTTTTATCTTATGAGAAGCAGCAAATGACTTTAAAAAGTTTAAATGATGCATCAACAATTGACGTTGTACGTTTAGAGACTATGACTTCATGAGAATGTTTCGCGACCGCAAGCAACATTTAAATATCTGTTTACGGCATGTCGCCAATAGTTCCAATGATCGATTAGAGAAACATTTATTCATTTAAATATTCTACCGCAATGTCTACAAACGTTTGTTTTTGTGTGTGTTTTTTTTGTATGTTGTTTGCGCATTTAAATATTATGTTTTTATCGCTAGTGGCGTCATTTCTTATTCTGATCGTATATTGTTAAATCAACTGTACTGCATAGAGACTGTAAAACACACACTCGAAACCAACTCAGAACATGAGTACATTAAATACATCAGAATCAGTATAATTAGCCATGGAGTGTTTTGTTGATTGATTTAGATGGGCACAGGGACTCGAAAACTCTAGACAAGGCGCATTGAGGGAATTATATGCCAGAATATTTTTACTTTGCCCACCACAATTACTGACAAGTATCGTGGCAGGATTGCCAACAGATTGAAACCAGATTTCTGTCATTAAGTCGACTTTATTGCACTCTGGATCAAAGGGGCGTGTTATGTTTAAAACGGGAGAGAACACGTTATTTAGACTATCTGTTGATACGAGTGATCGCTCTGTATCAACTCATTTTTATGTCTCGTTTTCGTTCTGTATCGGGGGCGTCCGTGGCCGTGTGGTTAGTGTCTCTGACTTGAAATCACTTTCCCATAAACGCTGTGGGTTCGAGTCCTCATGTGACCAGAAATCTGTATGTGAGGAAGCTATCCAGCTGGCTTGCGGAACGTCGGTGGTTCTACCCAAGTGCCCGCCCGTGCACGAAACTTGCCCAGAGGCACCTGGTGTCTTTCTCTACCAATGGAAGCTGGAACGTCGTCGTATGACCTTACTTGTTGGTGCGACTATAAAATCCAATTCAATTCAATTCTTTTCGTTCTGTATCTTATATGCATATCGTTCTCAACAGCGCAAAAGGAATTCTGGTTCAGCAGATTTCACCCGTTCATTGCGGGAACAAATATATACGGGGTTACGGTGGTCTAGTGGTTAAGGCATCCGCCTCGTAATCCGGAGGTCGAAGGTTCGAGTCCCGTCAGAGGCGGACTTGTTACTGAAGAGAGACCGGTTGGTGAGCCGCCAGGTAGTTAAATAACGGTTACCGATTGCCCTACCTGCCTGGTGCCTGGCATTTAAGAATAGGAATCGGGAAGTAATGATGTTCAATACAAAGGTGTCTCATAAGTCAAAATTGACTGGCCCTTTCACTATAAGAAAACACACACACGCACGCACGCACGCAAGCACACACACACTATAGACACTAACGAATCCATTCCTATGGTTCTTTAACGTGATCGGAGGATAAAAGTGATCGTCAGGTTTACGTTCACATCTGACGAATGAGGCTATGAGAAAGAGTATTGCCCAAGAACACACAAAGGTGCCTGTGAGCCTTGAAGCCGGGTCCGCCGGATTTCAGGTTGACCTTGTTATCCACTGGGCCACGACAGCTCTTGAAAACGTGGTATGGTAGACATCCCACTATTTTCTTATCCATTCCATGTTAATCGATATCTAACACAAATACAGGTTATAAAAAATAAAATTAATGAAAAAGAAATGTTGTGTGTCTTTCATAACTTGTATGGTAAAAATTAGTTCTAATTTAAAAGGTAAATGCGCTACCAAGCTACCCTTTAGTTATATGACATAAGGAGCTCGTGTGTTTATTATTAGGTTCGTCCAAGATTGCATTGATAGTTATTGCGTTAATATTTTGGCACAAAGGCAATTGCTCTGTATTTTAAAACTTAAAACATAATTCGCTTAGTTTTTTTGGTTGATATTTTGCACAATTGCGCCATTATTAATAATTATTTGAATAAATAAAGCAAACTGTATTTGTATATGACTAATTGTTGATTGTATTTGTATGTGACTAATTGTTGATTGTATTTTTATGTGACTAATTGTTGATTGTATTTGTATGTGACTAATTGTTGATTGTATTTGCATATGACTAATTGTTGATTGTATTTGTATATGACTAATTATTGATTGTATTTGTATATGACTAATTGTTGATTGTATTTGTATATGGCTAATTGTTGATTGTATTTGTATATGACTAATTGTTGATTGTATTTGTATATGAATAATTGTTGACTGTATTTGTATATGACTAATTGTTGATTGTATTTGTATGTGACTAATTGTTGATTGTATTTGTATATGACTAATTGTTGATTGTATTTGTATATGACTAATTGTTGATTGTATTTGTATGTGACTAATTGTTGATTGTATTTGTATGTGACTAATTATTGATTGTATTTGTATGTGACTAATTGTTGATTGTATTTGTATGTGACTAATTATTGATTGTATTTGTATATGACTAAACGCAGGTTATCACGTGATTTTCAACCTAAACGCCAACGGACGACGTCAATTTGCTGAAATAAAACATTCTGAAAATACAAATGCAATTTTGTTTTAACATTTAGTCTATTAAAAAAAACATGAGAAAATGTTCTTTCCCACACTCTTAATTATGAAATTGATCGCGCCTGTTGCAGAGAAAGTGTATGAAAATAGATTGCAGCTACTTTATGATTACAAAACGTATTAATCATTGCACAATCTTTCCACAATCTTCAATATGGCGGCCCTTGAGACCACCGAACATCATTACTGCTTTTAATTGATTTCAGTATTGTTTGAAATGATTTTTGGAGTTTTCTTAACATGTCCTTAAATCAAGAAATAGTGTTTAGGATAGACGTAGGCCAAGCAGAGGTCCGGCTCTGCGGTGCAGAATTTTCATTTCTTGTTTGACTTAAGAAACACGGTCAATTGTAACGTTTATCATATCTATTCCGTGCAAACATATATTTTAAAATATGAGGAATCTAGTTTTTATTACATGATTCAGTGGAAGTTTCCTTTTAGCTATCGTTGACGAATCACGTGACAAAAGGGACGTATTTACATCTAGAACACATTTAAATTCACTATATTGTCATCGGGATACCACTGTTCCTCCCAAAGGGTAATACGCCGCTAAATATTCGAAAGTTCCGAATTTCTGTTTACGAAATTATTCTCTTTATTGATCTAGTGATACATTTGACCACTTTCAGTAAGATATTGAACAAGGAAGATATTGAACTAGGAAGATATTGTAGGAAGATATTGAACTAGGAAGATATGAAACTGGATGTATAAAAGTGTTGATACAACTTAATGAACTTATAAACATGTTGTTAATTACTCCGCACTTCTATACGTACAACTTCAACAAATAAATGTAATATCTTCTTTACATAGTTGCATTAAGTAAATATGTTCTAAATAATATGTTCTAACTATAATTGATGTTATACTCTGTAAAACACAAAACTTAGTTTGGTGTAAATCAATGTGCATGTGTTTGATTTCAAAAGCTTTTTCCCCCTCCCATATGTACGTCTAATTGTCTTTCGCTTTAACTGACTGCGATAAAAAGGACGAATAGGCTTTATTATAAATTCAAACACGCTCCCAGAACCTCAAAACAGTACATTTTCGTCCTTCTCATATTGTTGGATTTAAACATGACGACTCTCGCTAAGGCATCCTCTAACCAATACCCATCAGATGGTGTCACTTACCAGCATCAGTCATAATTTCTGTTTCCGTGTCTCACGTTGTCAACGACAAGACAAAAATTCTCAGCGGTATTAAACAGCCATGCAAAATGCAAATCAATTTACTTAAATCCAAACACTTTATTACGTATTCACTTGACTTAACACAGTCAGTAATTGGAAATTAATCAAATCTAGAGAATCATCCCTATACAACTGATTCACCTTTTGCCATTAGTAGATCTCTCTAAACAATCTCGATCAAAACAGTTACGGTATCTGTTCGGAATTTATTGGATGATATTTACAATATTCTGTCACGAGACACTATCTAGGAATGGCCACTTTATTTGATTACATGTGTTTCACCTGCTTTTCAATCCAATATTTCGGTTTTGAAACCGTAACATGTTACAAGAAAACAGCGTCCATCTTGGCTCTCTCAAACAACGTTCAAGTCCCGCGGGATTACGCGCGAAATGTTTGCCACCAATCAGAATTAATTAATGGAGTCTCATCGGAGAGTTTCTGGTTTCTTCACACAACAGATTAGAAATGAACGCGGCAGACGAGCAAATTGCATTATACCATATGAACTGGATTTCGTGATTTAGGTCCCTATATGCTAGGAAATGTCAGTACAGATGTGATTTTACGCCGCCTTAGAGCTATTTAGATTCAAGGCATGTAACATAAGCTGGTGTCATAACGATGATTATAGCTGGAAGTGGCAACTATACGAGTTTTTTGTCACACCAGAAACAGAAAATTTACATTTGAACTTCGGATTTGCCTTTGATATCGACGATGGCATGTCCTTAATGCTGCTACAAAATTACCGGACAAATTAATTACAGTTCCGCATACCATTGTAAATATATATGTAGTCTATCTACAGCATGCACGTAAGTGCAGTATTGATTTTCTACCGTCGACACGGTATGTCTTTATAACCATATATATTAAAAGCTTCAACTAGAATACGTTATAAAGCGAAAGATTTTCTCAGGAAAAGCAAAATATTGTAATTCTTAATTAATATTGTTACGTTTTTGTGTTCAGTAATAGAAATACATTCTACTATCAGGCATGTATGATTGAACTGTTTTGTATGTACAAAGTGGGTTACAGTTCCCACAATGACAATGATATAAAGATTATTCAACTTCTAGAGAAATCCTCCTCGAGATATTAGCCGTGTGGTTCTTTTCACGAACGAGCGGATGAGAGTGAGTGAAAAAAAACCACGCATACCATGAGTGAAGGATTTCCCTATAATCGATCCCAGCAAATTAGGTCATATATGATTTTAAACGAAATTATTCGCTTTATTAAACGTTATCGGCGGGTGACGTCGACGTGAGCAAAAGTTGATATAAAAGTCGAACAAGAAATGTAGCATTCAAAGACCACAGTCAACCAAAAGCACGCAAAAACAAACAACAATTAGAAAGATTATGAGCGAACTTGTCCGAGATATTGTGGTCATGTCACATCATCCAAACGCAACGGCACCGCAGATCCGCACTGTACCTCAAACAAAGAGTAAATTAACTATATAATGAAAAGGACAATATACAACACAAAGAGTGGTGAAGACAGCGTTACCGACTTGGAACGGTCAGCAGGAAATATGACCCACTGGTTAGCTTAATTTGATTTTAAGTGTACACAACCTCGCTCTTATCCCGTCTTCAACGCTCATCTTGAAAAGATAGTGTAAATAAAAGTACATCCCACCAAAAGAAAATCTCTAACAATAAAGTGTACAACATGATAAATTAAAATTGTAAATATATATATAAAATACAAAGAAACAAATCAGGATGTATCTAGAACCGCAGCAGTTGCAGCCAAAGAGAAAACCAATCTAGGGTATGACCAGAAAACCCGAGGGATGAAGGTCCATGCACCAACCTCCCCTCTCAGGGTTTCAGAAGGTGCAAACTTGGAGTTCCAGAAGGTTGTCCGGTCATCGCACAAGAGAAAAATGAAGCGTAGTGACTGACTATAGAGGGGTCAATCACCAAACATGAAGTGCGTTGTAATACTAAATGTTCGTATCCTTTTCTGACGAATTTGCTGATTAATTTTGTAAAGCGGTCCTGAAATCCGTCAGACACCTTTCATTTCCGAAGTTTATAGGTGTACACTACTGATTCCAATAGAATAGATTTATGTGAACGTAAATTATTGTATAAGAATATAATTTGTAAGAAGAAAATTACATTTTATAAACGTAAAATGTCCGAAATAGAGAGTCTTAAGAAAAGTAAACCACGAGATTTTTGGAGGTATTTCAACAGCTCAAATAAGTCTGTTGCTAATAAGATAGCATTAGATACTTTTCGTGAATATTTTGAAAAGCTTGGCAGTGATGTATTTAACTGTACAAATGATGACGCGGAATATTTTTGTGAAAATAATGATTTTGCTAATCCTAATGGGTCCTTCCCAGAACTTGACCAGCCTATCACGATTGATGAAATTTTAAATGCTGTAAAATCCTTAAAAATAGGGAAGGCTTTTGGTAGTGATTGTTTACTGAATGAATATTTTATTGAAAGCATAGACATATGTAAGTTATCGGCTCATTTATGCGATATATTCAATTGCATTTTGAATTCGGGTTTTTACCCAGATAAATGGATGGAAGGGATTATAATTCCTTTACACAAAAAGGCGGTGTAAATGAGGTAAATAATGATAGAGGCATTACGCTAGTTAGTTGTTTCTCAAAGCTTTTTACTACTGTACTTAATAGGCGACTTGAAAACTTTTGTAATGAGCATAACATAATTTAGGATGCCCAGTTCGGATTTCGCAAAGGAAGATCCAGTGTTGATGCGATTGTTATACTTATGTCATTAGTCCAAAAATACTTGAATGAAAACAAACGATTGTATGTTATTTTTGTCGATATGATGAAATGTTTTGATTCTATTTATAGAAATGCATTATGGCTTAAGATGTATAGATGTGGTATTAATGGCAAATTACTTAGAATTATATGCAATATGTACCAACAAGTCAAATCATGTGTCAAATCCTGTGCTAATTATACTGATTATTTTAATTATGCTGTTGGCTTACGTCAAGGGGAGGTAATGTCCCCTCTTTTGTTTTCTCTTTTTGTTGAAGATTTGGAGTTATATTTGCAAATAATATAGATTCAGGTTTGCAATTAGATGATATAGTACTAATGTTATTGCTATTTGCGGATGACATGGCCATTGTAGGAAAAACACCTGCTAAAATACAAGTACATTAAAATACATTAAATAATTATTGCGATTCGTGGGGACTTAAAAGTAAATATTGCCAAAACTAAAATAATGGTGTTTCGTAAACGTGGCGGATTATTAGCCACTGAGCATTGGACCTACAATGGAGACGTTATCAACGTAGTGAATGATTTTAACTATTTAGGGAATGTTTTCAATTATACTGGAAATTTCGCTCTTAATCAGGAGCATTTAGTTGGTAAAGCGCTTAAGGCAATGAATGTTCTATTATGTAAATGTAAATTATATGATTTGAGTCCTAAAACTTTATGTCAGTTGTTCGATGCCTTTGTTGTGTTTGTTCTAAGTTATGCATGTGAGATTTGGGGCAATACTAAATCTAAAGAAATTGAAAGAATTCGTTTAAAATTTTGTAAAAAGTTATTTAAGGTACTACCTAATACATGCAATGCAGCTGTGTATGGCGAACTTGGAAAATATCCACTATATGTTAATAGATATATAAGAATTATGAAATATTGGTTGAAAGTAATTAATACTGACAATATCATTTTAAAGACTGTGTATGAACACGCTTTACAGTACTGTAATAACGGGAAAACGAACTGGGTTAGCAGTGTTAAGAAATTACTAGATGATTACGGGTTTTCTTATGTATTCGATAATGCTTCTTATATAAACAGTGACGTATTTTTGTATGACTTTAGAATTAAAGTTTTAGATGCCTTTAAACAAAATTGGTGTGGTACCTTAAACAACAGTTCTGTGTTAACATTGTACAAAGATATTAAAACTAGTTTGGAATATGAAACATAGTTAGATATTTTGCCAAGAAGTTTACATCTATATTTTACTAGACTTAGACTATCTGTACATCCACTCAGAATACAGACTGGTAGATATGCCAACAATAGAACACTTCGTGAAGAAAGATATTGCCTAATCTGTAATAGATTAGATATAGAAGATGAATTTCATTTTGTATGTATTTGTCCTTGTTATATTGATATTAGAAAGAAATACTTAAAACGTTGTTATAAAAAACGTCCTTCTGTTTTCAAATATTTGGAGTTACTGAAATCACATGACAAGATAGAAATAATAAAACTTTCGTTATATGTTAAAGAATCAATTATATTAAGAAACGCATTATTAACTATTGAAAGGTAGTTACTTAGTTCAACCTCATACTCTTATTTACTATACTACATAATAATAATAATAATAATAATAATGATAATAATAATAATAATAATGAAATGATTAATTATACCATTTGTATATATTTAACCATTGAAATCACATGACAAGATGGAAATAATAAAACTTTCGTTATATGTTAAAGAATCAATTATATTAAGAAACGCATTATTAACTATTGAAAGGTAGTTACTTAGTTCAACCTCATACTCTTATTTACTATACTACATAATAATAATAATAATAATAATAATAATAATAATAATAATAATGATAATAATAATAATAATAATGAAATGATTAATTATACCATTTGTATATATTTCACCATGTACTTGTATATATACCTTGACATTATATATGCTAATATGTATGTATTGTAGACGATGTACTTTGTACAAGTCTGAATAAAAAGTCTGTCTGTCTGTCTGTCTGACTACTCAACTTTTATAATCGGTCACTTTTCAAAGAATTATATAAATTTTTAATAATTCATATTTTCATTTGAAATTTTAACTGGCGTCGTTTAACAAATCTCGCTAGCGATTTATAAAACTTAATCTGCCTTGATTGGACTTAAACCTTGTTGATAAACTTAATAAAATATTGGTATGTGTTTCAGAGATTTCCAGTTTTTAGTATTCGTGTTATTTTCAAACAACCTGGGTGACCGATTATAAAAGTTGAGTAGTGTATATCTCCAACGAATAACAGTTGTCATATTTCTAGTCGTAGAACATAATTTTGGTTGGTGTTGTACTTCTCCAGCAGCGATAGAAGATCTACGTAGTTTAGTATAACGAAAACCTTGCTGAAGAAGTTTACTTGTAATAGCTTGATTTCGATTATTGAAATCCTTAACATCTTTACATGCCCAAGCAAAACGTATTAGCTGTGATATATAAACCCCGTATGATGTAGCACGAGGTACGTCCCCATCTAGGTGTGGATAGTTAACGATGTCAAAGTTAAAGTCATCTCTCTTATCATATATTTTAGTATGTATGTAATCATTTGAAATCGAGAGATGAAGATCGAGGAATGCTGCTATGGTATCTCCGAACTGTTGGCTTTATTTAATATTAGTGACCATTTGAGCAAAAAGTGGATTATCAATATGGAGTATGCCACCCAGATACCGAGATGTAATATTAAACGCATCAATACCGTCTCCCTGGCTAGCAGGTGACAAACTCAACATAACATCTCTTTCAAAGCAGTATAAAAACAAATCTGCGAACATTGGCGCACAGTTAGTCTAATAAAGAAGTTATCTAAACGAAAAGATAAACATTGTTCCCAAATATGAAGTCAATCCAAGTATGCGTTTTATTTTTTAATGAGCAGAAATCTATCCTTTCACAGCACGTACGCCCGCCCGTCTTTCTGCCCGTCCTGCGTGAAAACAAAATACGACAATAAATAAAGGACAAAATGATGTAAAAACAATCACCATTTCCTTTTGAAACATTTAAACATGAACCACATATTACTGAAATGAATATTTGTTGTTGTCTATAAATGTATTTAACTAAGGTTACAGTATTTAACAACATTGTAAAACGGTTTTATAATTGTCAGAAATCTATATTTCTTTAAATCTCGCGGTTTTGGCTTACAACACTAAGAATATACCAAATTAAATAAATTCATGTAATGTAAACTATTTAATTTGAAATTTCAACAATAAAATGTACTAACACTGAGATTTATTTCCAGTACGATACACATAGAAGAGTTAAAATGCGTATTTAACAATGACATGAGAGCCAACGGCTCACAAATTAGTCTGTAGCATTATAGTGTGCAGGAAGTCATGGGGCCATTTTTGTCATTCTGTTATGTATAAATGCTATACATACTGAAACGGAGATCCCAAGCAACGAACAACAAAAAGAGAGAAAAGTATCATCTTCAGAAGTTTGTGAAGCACTCATCTGCCTGTTAGATACTAGTATCGTCAGGTATGAAACTACCGTCTATAGACAAAGTGTTAGTATCCCTATGGGTATGAACTTCGTATAGGTATGAAAGAGAGTTCATATGGAGTATTTCACCATCGGAAACATTAGATTCCAAAGAGGTTTTTCCTATACCTTAGTAAAGAGATATTGCGAAAGTAGGGTGAGGGTTAGGGTAAAGTTATCTATTCATCCACTATCTGATTGACATTTCTAAAACTTTTTACGGTGCGTTTCTGATACTGCCGTTTTTTTTCTCGATTTATATCTCTCTAATATTAACAAGAGCGCCGCCTTGTAACACCGTATATAGCTCATTCCGTATATAGCTCACCAGTGAGCTATATACGGAGCAATGTCTCCGAATAAAGCTCAAGGTGAGCTATATACGGAGCTCGTCTCCGCATAAAGCTCACGATAAGCTATATACGGAGGGCATGTGCCTTGATTCCGAATAAAGCTTACTCTTTTAAAAACTGAAAATGTTTTAAGTCCTGTTCCAATTATACTCATATTTCGTATTTGTATGATTATGATACATGAAAGTCTAAATATATGATTAAAGTATAGTTTAAGATATATGACTTGTAACGACAAGATCCTCATCTTTCCAGGAAATATATAAAAGTATATTAAAGATAAAGACTTGTTGCACTATCTTGTATTTTTGTAATATTAAGCGTAAAAATGGTAAGCGTAAGGAGGGTTCAGGTCTATTCTTCATTTTCTACAATGGTCAAAGTGTCATGACATATTATTACAAAATATGCCTTGAATTACACCTGAATGCACCATTTAAGACTACCATTAACCCAAATTTTCTTGGGGGAGGACCCCAAACCACCCGCAACTTAGTTGCAGCATTATTATAGGTTTATGGGGACGGGCGCAAGTCCTAATAGGCGTCCGCAAAGTAGGCGTTTAGGTATCGTGAGTAACTTCAATTTTGTCCACGCTACGCCCCTGGTTGGTGTTATTGATGTTGATGATGAAGAGCGTGCAGTGCGTGAAGAGAATGCATTGCGTGAAGGCGTGCATTGCGTGAAGAGCGTGCATTGCGTGAAGAGCGTGCATTGCGTGAAGAGCGTGCAGTGCGTGAAGAGCGTGCATTGTGTGAAGAGCGTGCAGTGCGTGAAGAGCGTGCATTGCGTGAAGAGCGTGAAGACCGTGCAGTGCGTGAAGAGCGTGCAATGCGTGAAGAGCATGCATTGCGTGAAGAGCGTGCAGTGCGTGAAGAGCGTGAAGAGCGTGCATTGCGTGAAGAGCGTGCATGTAACCAGCAACATAATTTATGCAATTATTTTCTGTTATTGTGCGCTCCTATTTTAACTAATTTTGTATTTGGATGGTGATAAGCTATATACGGAATGACCATGCCTTTTCACCGTATATAGCTTACTTTGGTGTGAGCTATATACGTAGAAAATGTGAACTATATGCCTACATATAAAGCTTACTGGTGAGCTATATACGGAATAACGATATACGGTGTTACACCGCCTAACGGGACATTATGCGCCTCTATGTTTCCTAAAGTGTTTATGTTAAAGCATTTCCTATGTGTCAGGTGAATATAACTTTTACCTTTGACCTTCTAACAAAAAATTAACTGATAGGAGATGTTTTTAACCAAGATCACTATTTGTATAAAGTTTCAAGACTGTCGATTAAATAGTTTGTGAATAACATCTGGGAAGGAATTTGTCATGATCAGGTCACAGTGAACTTGAATTCTGACCTACTGAGCTTAAAATCAATAGGGGAATTGTTGTTTTAAAATGGGTACTGTTTCTGTAAAGTTTTAAACTGTAGGACTAATAGTTACAAGTTACAGTGCGTGTTTTGAATTTATTGTGTGGAAGGTGTATTTCCATATAAGGTCAGTGTGACATTGACCTTAAACCTACTAGCCCCAAAAGCAATAGGGCTTCTCCTTTTACCTAGGGCAATGTACCTATGAGGTTTTATGAGTGTTGGTGTTACGTTTTTGAAGTTATTATGCAGAATTCATATTTCCATATAAAGACAGTGACCTTGACCTTTGACCCCAAAAGCAATAGGATTCCTGCTTTCAACAATGGGGATGAGCCTATGCAATTTCATGAGTGTAGGTGTTACAGTTTGAAGTTATTATGCAGAATTCATATTTCCATATAATATAATTGTAACCTTGACCTTTGACCTACTGACCCCAAAAACAATAGGGATCCTCCTATCACCTAGGGCAATGTACCTAAGAAGTTTCATGAGTGTAAGTGTAAAGGTTTCGAAGTTATCGTCAGGAATGCGTCTTTCTAAATAATGTCATGGTGACCTTGACCTTTGACCTCAAAAATGATAGGGATCCGTCTCTCACTAAGGGCAATTTATCTATGAAGTTTCATGAGTGAAGATGTTATAGTGATGAAGTTATCGTCCGGAATGCGTTTTTCTATATAAGGTCACGGTGACCTTGACCTTTGACCTACTGATCCCAAACTATAGGGATCCTCCCCTTACCTAGCGCAATGTATCTATAGAGTTTCATGAGAGTAGGTGCTATGGTTGCGAAGTTACCGTCCGGAATGCATTTTTCTATATAAGGTCACGGTGACCTTGAACTTTGACAGACTGACCCCAAACCAATAGGGATTCTCCTCTCACCTAGGGCAATCTACCTATGAAGTTTCATGAGTATAGGTATTATGGTTTCGAAGTTATCGTCCAAAATGCATTTTTTTCTATATACGATCACGGTGACCTTGACCTTTGACCTACTGATCCCAAAACAATAGGTATCCTCTCACCTAGGGCAATGTACATATGAAGTTTCATGAGTGAAGCTGTAAAGGGTTGGAAGTTATCGTCAGAAATGCGCTTTCTATATAAGGTCATGATGACCTTGACCTTCGACTTACTAACTCAAAAACAATATGGACCTTCTCTCACTTAGGGCAATGTACCTATGAAGTTTCATGAGTTTAGGCGTTATGGTTTCAAAGTTATCATCTAGAATGCGTCTTTTTATATAAGGTCGCGGTGACCTTGACCTTTGACCTACATACCCCAAAAAGAATAGGGACCCTCCTCTCACCTAGGGCAATGTACCTATGAATTTTTATGAGTGTAGTGTAGGTGTTGTTTTGACTTTATCGTCCGGAATGCGTTTTTCTATATAATGTCATGATGACCTTGACCTACTGACCCCAAAAACAATAGGGATCCTCGTCTTATGTTGGGCAATTTATCTATGAAGTTTCATGAGTGAAGGTGTTATAGTGATGAAGTTATCGTCCGGAATGCGTTTTTCTATATAAGGTCACGGTGACCTTGACCTTTGACCTACTGACCCCAAAAACAATAGGGATCCTCCTCTTACCTAGGGCAATGTATCTATAACATCTAATGAGTGTAGGTGTAATGGTTTCGTCCGGAATACGCAATTGTTTACGGACGGACAGATGGACGGACGGACAATCCCATTCCATAATACGTCCCGTTTTTCAAACTGGAGAAATAATAAGCAAAATCTATGACAAGAGCGATGATTTTAATTTTGACATTATGTATTATCCCACTTCTAAAGACGGGGCTGCTACCCGAGCAACTTATGGGGTTTATGAATAACTTAGTCGAGTAGTGGAGTTAAATATTCGTAGGCTTTTTAAAACTACTAAAAAGCTACTCCTTCAGTGCTACCGTTACTCCATCAGTGCTACCCAGTGCTACCGTTACTCCATCAGTGCTACCGTTACCATAAACTTTGAACAACCTTTGCAAGTTTGTATTATCGTAATCCTGATTTTGAAATATAGAAGTAGTTTAAGAACTCTTCATCAAAACCTGACTTCTATGGTGACGTGATGTACAAACTTGGTCATAATCACTTCCATACAATTTTTATCAAACTTATTAAACAGTTCATCAAAAGAGAGGTAATGATCTATCATTTTACGACGTACTGCATGTTTTGATGTTGATCGATTCACAGTTCGGCATTATGCTTTCCTCTTTGATTGTGCTATGACCGGACAGATTGTGGACCCTATGCATTAAGGGCTGTAACGTTTGATGTTTTTCTTCAATCTTATCTTGTCGTGCCCTTAATGGTGGTTTATTCTCTTGTTTCTCTGGCTTTTGCCAAGTCACTGAGTACTTGCTTTGTGGCTTTCTAGACTTATTCATAAACATATATACATGATCATCTTTGCGTTATTGCATTGCCTATTAATGCTGCATAGTTTGTTAGAGGATATAGCCTGGTAATGATTTCTTTATATACACTGTCCCATTCTATTGCGATGATGGCAATATGGTAATAGTGAGGTTTGGTGCACCCTAGAACCGGGTTTAAACCCCCCCCCCCCCGCCCCCCCCCCCACCCCACCCTCATGGATCCCAGTGCGGTTACACTAATGTAAACCGTTTTAAGTTTGTGGTGTCGGATAATTTACCCCTATATTTCCTTGTAACTGTTGACCGTTGGGGGAGGGTGTGGGGTCTTCTAAAAATCCCTTATTTCAAAATGAAAGTACATTCAACTCTATTTAGTATTTGATATAGGAGGAGTTTAGGTTACGAGGGAAATGCATGCTGATCACTTATGATCATAAGTCCTCTGATTCATACATAAAAAAATCGCAATACCGGTTCCATATTGTATTCGTATATCATTACTTAAAGCATGTTAGAAATTGTTTTAAAATATCAAAAAAAATAATAATAAAAACATGGTGAATAAAATATAAACATAACGTGTTGGTGTTGAATGTTATACATAAACATATTGAAATTCATGGATTGAATGTTTATTTTGCTGAATTTGACCTTTTGACCTTAACCTGTGGCCCCTGGGGGTCAGACCCTGGATTCGAAACATTCGTTGTCATCTACACATTATGAACAACCACTCTGCCAAATATGAACACCCTCCTTCGAGTTAATAAGTAGGAGTTCAGGTTACGAGGAAAACCGACTGACGGACAGACACACGGACGCACGGCCGGGCGGACGGACTGGATCGACCACAGTATATTCGCGTTTTCTTACCGAAAAGCTCGGATATAAAAAATGTATGTGTTAACACTGAGTATATATTTGATGTCATTATCTCCTGTTGTGGTAAACCATTACAAATATCATCAATTATCGGGTTGTATTTGCTAGTTTGTCGTAACTATAAGCTTTAAGTTTATTGTAGCTCGGAGTAAGAATTAAAATCAAATTAAATTCTTACTCCCAGCTACGACTGTAGTGAAAATAAATCAGATATTTACTGTAAACTAATAACTATCTTGAATTAAAATATACATGAAGATATAAATAAAATGCAACCTCCAAAAAATAGAACGCCATCCTCCTGGCTCACAAAATCAATCAATTTTTCCTTAAATGTATAACCTAACTGTGACAAAAATTACAAGAGGTCCAAGAGGGCCTGTGGACGCTCTACTGGCTAAACATAAAGTTTTATGTATACTATCATTCAACCGGAACATGGCGATGATATACGCAACTAGGCTTGGTACTGATCATCGCTGCCAAGTTTTGGTGAAATCCATCCAGATGTTCAGGAGAACTAGTCCAGACAAAATGTGTGTATTAAAACCTTTAAAAGGCCATAAGGAGGCAAAATATAGCTCTTTTAACTAAATCAAGGGCCATAAATCCGCCGGTCCGATCTGGCCGGTTTTCGAACTTGTCCGAGCTTTCATTGATATTAACAATCTGGTAAAGATCGCTGAAAAATGAACGCCCTATCGTCTTAACGAGGCAAACTATAGCATTTTTAATTAAATCAAGGGTCAAAACTCTGCTGTTACTAGTCCAATTTGGCTAGTTTTCGAACTTGTCCGAGCTTTTATTGATATTAACAATCTGGTAAAGTCTGGAAAAGATCGGATGAAAATTGAAGGCCCTATCGTCTTAACGAGGCAAAATATAGCATTTTTAACTAAATCAAGGGCCATAACTCCGCTGTTACTGGTCCGATCTCGCTGATTTTCGAACTTGTCTGAGCTTTTATTCATATTAATAATATGTTAAAGTTTAGTAAAGATCAGATGAAAAATGAAGGCCCTATCGTCTTAACGAGACAAAAGTTAACGACGGACAACGGAAGACGGACGACAGACGGACGACGGACAACTCGCCATGCATAAGCTCTGCTGGCCCTTGGCCAGTAGACATTGGCCAGTAGAGCTAAAAATGACTGATTTGTTATCACTATTTATGTGGATTTTTGCTTAAATATATCACGATTAGTTGCTGGTATTTCTAATTTCCACACGTCAAAGTTAATTTTCTTAGAAGGTATTGTCATTGAAGGCATTTAAACAGTAATTTGTATTAGTTAAACAGAAAATAGTTTATATTTTCGAAACACATTGGTTCATAATGAATGGGGAAAATCGAATCAACAGCGAATGACGTGCACACAAAATGGTCTAAAACGGTCTCTCTTTTTGTGTCAGAATATCCGGAAACAACTTATTTGAATGATAAATACACGCTTTATAAATACACATGGTCCAATATACTGACATACGCTGAGAATCGACAAATTCACACAGTTTTCAAGTGGCAAGATAAAACTGTTGTAAAAAGATGGACCAAGTGGAAACAACTCACCAATGGAGAATCAATAATAAATAAATTTACAAAAAATATTTACAACAAGATGAATATATATACAAATAAATATAAATGACAAAGTAGAAATATCAACGTTTTTAAAGCATTTTAAAATGAATTTCAATACACATTAGATGGAATCCCTATACACTTAAGTAAACATTAAACCGTTCGGTTTTAATCAGACTGAATATCTGTATAATATATGTATGCTATATCACATAGCTGAGCAATCGTGAACGATCGGCCAATCCCGTCATTCTTCGGGATCCCGTCTCGTGTGTATCACGGGCTTCAGTATGTTTAAAATCTTGACATTCTGTTAGCCGGAAGGCAACGGAACAGAAAATAGTGCACTGTTGCTATGTAAACTATATGGCCAATAGCCACACATGTTGATGCATACTTTGCGTTGAGTGTTTGTTTTTTACAATGCAGATGAAGGTTTTATCACTGCTTTCACGTAAATAAATTATTGATGGAGCAATCGGCTGAATAACATTGCAACATTTGGATGTTAACTTTGATTTTGAATGCAAATTTGTTTTGGCTGTTTAGGCGGGAATCTAAGGCGCGATAAACAATAATTATGATATGTGTTTTTTCAGGTAATTCCAATGGGTCATAAGACCCGTGAGGATACAACAAATACATATAAACTTGACAGCGATAGTGAAATATATATACAACATTATACCAACAATTAACATAATTAACAGAAAAGTATTCATATGTATAAGGTAACAATTAATACTTTAGCAGTTAATGTTGTTGTTATTTTGCTTTCACCGCAAAACATGCAGAGAAGGTGACTGAACCATCACATTGAATCGCTAATATGTTCATGTACATATTTATGTTAATTTATATATAATATTAGATTTAACTAACGTGATAAATGGAAAGCTTCTAACTAGTACACAAATGTATATACATAGTTTGTAATAAACAAATATACACTTATAACGTAAACATGCAACTTTAGAATAACATAAAAAACCAAAAAAAAACGGCTATTGTAAATGTATTATTTATATACCATTGATTTTCTAACCTGCATATTACATTCAAGTAATGCTGCGAAGCAGTGTACGAGATGTTGCGAATTCTAGCCGAGTCCTTCCGGTACAGTTCAGTGTCCGGCACTAATACTTTCACTTCCACGTAATAGGGGATTTATCACTGAGGGATGAAAATCCCCTTAACGGTATCAACTTTTGTCCACATACTATTCGTTTGAAAAAAATTATCCCTTTGGTTTCCGATTTCGGCCAAGTATATGAGAGTCGAGCTTAAGGAACGGGAAACCAGTCTCTACTTCCGCTGATAGGCATGGTAAATTCACTTCGGGCCTCTTCGGCGATGTCCCTAGTCTCGGCCAGCTAGACCGTATCATGCATATGTCTTACTTGCAGATATCCCTGGTTCTGGATCCGTGTAACATAGCGTAACGAAGAAATCAGAAGCGGGCCGGTCGACCGAGGCTACGATGTCCCTTGTCTGGGAACCATTCGCAACATCTCGCTATCACCGAAGAATGACGGAATTGGCCGACTATGTACGATCAAAGATATCGGAACTCTTCGTTAATTTCCGCAATTGGAGAGGATGAATCAATATTGGCCAATTGTCTCGCCAGTTACCATTAATCGATAAATATGACTAAACAGAATTTTTTCAATTGATTTGGGTTTTAAAAAACTCTTTTACTCTACTACTCAGGTCTTGCGTTAGTTTCAGGAGTCGTGGAAACAGAATATCGTATTAAATTATATACTAGTTAATGATGATAACACCTAATTGTCACTGTGGTGTAGTGGGAAGCAAGGCCGCCTGTCATGCAGGATATCCGAGTACGAATCTCCAAATATTATTTTATTTTGTAATTATATTATTTTGTAACTGTAATAATTAATTAAAAAAAATATTTTAAGGAATAAAATGAAAAAAAAAAGAAAATTAATTGACGGAATCTTCTAAAGTGAATTTTGGTCTTTGATTTAGATTAGTCATGATAACCGAGAACAAACCCTAATGGCTCCAGTTTCCAGCATTTCCATGAATAATTTTGACAAAACATGTACATTATATATTACTATAATTTTTTTTAACTAAATAAGAATTTAAAACACAGTTTATAATTAGAAAATTAGTTGAGAAATACATATTCTACAACCGAAGCACATTTATGATAAGGCTTTCCACATGCAAACCTGGCAAACAAGTTTAATAATATATTATTATTTGTTTCAGTTAAACCTAACATTTTGTAATGAAAACAAACGCAGAGAGTTTTAATTCAAATTTATCGAATAAATTACAACCTTAATTTTTATGTCACATTATAACTTTGTGCTTTGGGTTTGAGTCATGAACAGTTTAGCATGCACACATTCTACACGTGTGCTTATCTTCTAGATTACTAGTTACCTACTTCCCGGGATCAAGATGCAGAATTATGCTATAAATGTATGTTTGCATGAAATGTAATATGGATCTTTTTAAATTACCTCGATAATACTTACCCGTATACGAAGTATATCATGTGTATGTACTGAGTTTTGATGCCATGAAAGTCTGTATTTTTTCCGGCAAGCGTACGTATTCTAACTGATATAAATGTGTTTATTTGTATAAAGTGTATGTAAAATGATGCGCGATTACATTTAACCGATGATCGATTACAGGCTTTATGATGATCTTAATCGGATGCCTAACAAACCGATGATGGGTTTAAAACAATCGAATAATCGGTACTTCACTAGCGTTAACATTAAATATTTCAAAAGCGTCTTTTGCAAAAGCATTTGTGGTGATGTTTGTGGTGCTAGTAAAATATAATTGCTAAATAATTTTAGATGGCATATTTTACAATTCGGAACATCGAAAGCTGCAATAATTCAAAGTACTAAAGTACTTAACAAAATCCTAACGTGTTCTTAGAAATTCGATCTAATGCATCATTGTACAACGCCAACCAATCTTTCCCAGGTCATGCGCATATAATTACAAACTAGACGTTGGTATGGGTGTATTAGATTTGTTGTTTCGTACACAATAAAGTTTAAAAAAAAGAACCTAAAACCATAAAACCTTGGGCTTTTCCTAACACTGTTAAGCATTACGTAGTTCACTTTGTAAGGTGCGACATCGCTAATAATCTGACAATTGCATCCGATTACCTACGTTCATGCACCTTCGCAACATCTAGATTGATTCCGAACTTATCTGAAATGAGGAACTTTTATTTCAATTCTTTTTTATTTTAATTTTCATCCCAGAACACGTGCATGTGAATCTCTGTCCTTTCCTAACGTAAAAAGAAAGATGAGTGCAATATCCTCAATTACACAGTTTGATATTTTAAGGAAATAGATATAAAAAAGTAGATTACATTCGATCTCCATGTCAGCAAAATTGTGTTTACAGTATTTTTACAGCGAAAATGGCCTGTAATTTATAGAAATTGTAATAAAAAAAATGATTAGAACCTAGATCTATATATATTTACTTGTTTTGAAAGAAATGTCATAGTACCTTGTCATATACAAGTTTTAACAAAAGTTGAGAATTATAACATACTTTTTTTATCTTGAATTTATTTATTGTTTGCTAAAGAAAAAGGAGGGGTACTGTCCATATATGTTTGCTTTTTAAAGTAAAAGACGAATGAGGATGACTGACGTGGCGCAGTCGGTAGCGCTGCAGATTTGTAATCGGAGGCCCCGGGTTCAATCCTCCGTGGTGCCACTGAGTTTCGTCGGCGTTTTCTTGGGCAGGACACTTTCCCTTAGCCTCGTCCGTCGGATGAGGACGTAAACCGGGCGGTCCTGTGTATCGGTCTATCATCCGAGCACGTTAAAGAACCATAGGAATATATTCGATAATAAGAGTAGAGCACGGTTCCCGGATTCCTATGTATCCTTCCCCTCTCTCTGGGGCGGCTGTAAATAACCTATACTGTGTTGATGAGCCGTTAAACAACATTCAATTCAATTCAATTGTTTGTGTATGTTTTCAAAGATATATATATACATATATATAGGTAATCAAACATTAATCTTTGTTTTTCAATAAATGTAATGTTATGAATAAAATGGTGAAAATGTTCAGTGACTCTATTGTATTTTTCCTCTTTTTAGTGACATTTTGGAGTTAGAAATATATGTCATCTTCAAAGACGTCTAGTGGAAATAAAGTGTGATGACCTACCTTTTTTTGGATAATTTTGTATCTAAATGATACCAAAGAAACTTTAAGTATCAATGCAATACAAATCTCAGTACTACGTCCTTTCCAAGCCAACCCACAATTGAAAAACAAAAAAAACGTATTTTTTTAAATCAAAAGGATAAATTTTACTCTGAGCTACACATATATATTTTGTTGACAACAAAAATGACCACAAATGACGTAAAACATATGAAGACAAAAAAAGCTTAACATCTGATATGTTACCATCTTAAATCCTACATTATATTCATATCTATTAGAATGTAAAACGTGAAACAATTCTGTTGTCAAATATATCTACGATTTAAAAAATAAAATTCTTAAACTTGAAAATTTCAAAACTTGCCAAGCCAACATCCTTAAGTTTATTACTGAAGCTGGATAAATCCCCGTTTAGGCTGTGCCTTTTTCATATTATGCACGACCCTTATTAGCGGTTGCTATTCGTCCCGGTACCATACATACTTCCGGTGACGTAATTCCAACGCGACGCCCACTCGCACGATCCATTTCCGGCGATGGCTCAAGTCCCGGTATTCCACATCCGGTGACTTTACAGGTAAACTCCTAGCGGCGGCACGATTGATCTCGGAAAGCAAATGACAAAGGTTTGTTTGTTTGTAACAGACATAAGTCGAGCGTGTGTTACTATAAACAGATTTTAATGTCTATTGCTTGGGGTTCATTACACTTCATGTTACACTTTCTGTCTTTCTTCTTTTGTTTCTTTGTTTTACTTTAAAAACCTTTATTGGGGACATGAAACCACGACACAGAGATAAGGCTTAGGTTTACGGTTGTGAAAACACAAAAGTTCAGCGATATATTTAACGTGCACGGAGTATGGCTCTCCTTGTAATGAGGTCGACGGCTTTACATTCCACTTGAAAGAATGTACCTTGCACGAGTAAACTACTGAGGGATTATGTTTTAAAAATCTGAGATGTGACCGCACTTTGATTCGAACCCAAAACCTTTTGAAAGAGTTGCAAAGATGCAAACCAATCAGCCACCGTAACTTTATGTCAGTAAACATGTGTCGATAATGTTACATAATATAAACGGGGTAAATTTCCACTGAAGTCATGTTCATTGTGTCATTTTTGCCATGTTCATTAACATTCTTAATTGTCATCCCTGTATTGTTTCATGTGCTACTTGAGTGGTGGCACAAAACAATGATCGTGGCTCCAGTATGGTGGCTGATATGTGCCATCTCGTCTTTTTGTTATTTCGCTGCGAAATAACACCGAGCGCAATAAGGCCGGGCGAAAAAACGGGAAAAATAACGAACAACGGAAAAACGCCGGGCGAAAAAACGAAAAAACGCCGAGACGTCGCGCACAATACTGATGTCACCGAGCTTTACATCATTTTCGACGTTACGTTAACGAAATTAACGTCAAATTATTTTCAACAAGGTTAAAAACATGCATATATGTTTTCATTTATAAATTATAACTATAGCTAGATAAGTGCAGTACTTGTAACATATGTTTTGATGTGGCATGGATTCAGAATAATTGAAACTACCATTATACTTTTAATGTTTTAAGATTTATATACATATGTCACTGTTTTATATCTATTTGATTCAAAGATATGGTCAGAAAATTATGAAAAATAAAGTATCAGATTGATCTTCTGGACTGTTAATCAGAAAGTTTTCGGTTAGTTGTTTTACAGTTGGCGAATTTACATTTGTTAAATAGCTCGTCATAATTGAAATTCGTCTTGATGACGTCTTAGGAAGTGCAGTATTTCTGTTTTCTTTCCCTTGCCCTTTCCCTTTGTTTCTGAAGTGAATCTATAACTTTTCTCTTTGTGTTCTTTTTCTCACTGAGTCTTTGTTTTTTTGTATGTTTCTTTCAAACGGGACTTTAATTTTTTTATGAGAGCCGAGACCATTTCGTGCGATCTTTTGCATAAAGATGGTCGGGCGGTTTTTCCATAGTTCTTCTGGGAAGACAAAAATAAAATGAATCATTTCAGCCATATTCGCGATAATTTGGTGGTGATGTTCTAAGGATTTATTTTTGATTTTTTGTTTTTCATAATATGAGTCGACGAGAAGAATCGTCGATCATTTGTGTGTGTAGTTCTAAGGTTTATAGTCCCTCCACAAACATACTCGATAAGCCCTTCGGTATCTTAAAGAGATGGGTGCAATAGAGTCTGGACTCAATCTTCGATAATTTAGCAAGCGATAATTTAGCAAGTGCGTGGGCAATTGTATTTTCTGTTAAATACTAAAATCAACTTTTAAGTATTACATTTTTAACTCGTAATTTCCACATTGTTTTTGTGTTTAATATAAACACTTCTAAGCAGTGTTTCCAAGCTACTGTTTTACATTAAATAATATAAAAAGTATATGTTTACATAAATTGTAATTAAAGGGAGGTAATAGTAATATTATCTACCATTTGAATGGTTTAATATATGCATGGAACTGGATCTTTTTAATTTGAATTGTCGTCATATATTTCTGGGACTTTCATATTTGCTTAATAGTTATAAAATGGACATTTTATATCAAAATAAAATTAAAGATTTTGCATCTTATCAAGTTCCGTAGCACAGTACAGGTAAGAATGCTATCGATATTGATCAATACACGCTTATTTAATCATATCATGATAGTTAAAGCACCATGTTGTTTAACGCGTAATGTTGCTAAAAAAGTATACATGGGACAATGTGTCGGACAAATGTTTTTAAATAACAGAGATAAATTATCGTTCTTTGTAACAAAAGCCATATATCAAAATAATCTGCTAAAATAATAACTTTTTTAATTATTTTTTTAATCAAAGAAACTCAAATAATAATTTCCTTGACGTAAAAATACAGACATACAGCAAAAATGCGATTTTTTAAAGAGTGGGACCATTTATAGGACAAATCTTTTTTCGCGTTGCAAACATTCCGCGTTTTTCCCCTTTAAAATCATGATAAAAACATACAATTAAGAAAAAAACTATTTTTTTTAGTATACTTCTGGTGTATTTACTCAAGTACATAACAACTAAACAATGGTTATTAAACGCATTTACTTGTAATTTCGTTCCTTGGGACATTTCAGCCGCTTTTCATTTTCTTGCTTTTTCTGCGTTTTCAAACGAAACACAGAAAATACGTCATGATGTCATGGAAGGGAACAGACGTCATTTAAAGAATATCAAGATTTCATAACAAATCCCGCGCAATTTACGCAAATATCAGCATTTATTCGTTACTATAGAGAAGGAAATGTAATGCGGGACATCAACATTTTGGCGTTAATTTCAGTAGTTCGCATGTTGTATCAATTAAAAAATCCCATTGTTATTGGTAATGTTATCAGCACTGCAAAAAGAAATCAATGGCCTTTGCAGTGTTATATAACACTTCATGTTTTATATATGTAAAAAGAAATAGAGATCGCTCTTTTAATGAAGCGGTCGGCATTTTTCGAAGTGACACAAGTATTGGGCGTGACGTCCGAGCGAAAAGACCACACGTAGTCAAAACGCCGGGCGAAAAAACGCCGGGCGAAAAGACGCCGGGCGAAAAAAACGCCACGCGAAATAACGCGGGGCGAAATAATGCCACGCGAAAAGACGCCGGGCGAAATAACGAAAAGACGAAAAAACGCCGGGCGAAATAGCGAAAAAACGCCGGGCGAAATGACGAAAAAAAAGAAGACTTCACATGAAATAACGAAAAATTAAATGAACAAAATGTCGTCTTATCGCGTGCCGGTTTTTCGTCTCAGTTTTTAACTTAGGACTGGTCTCAAATTTAAAGTGCTCTTTACAGCCAACACATCTCACCAACAACACTGAAGCTAGGTCACATGTTCGCAATTCTGACATTATTTCAACTGGGGATTTATCTTGCAGCACTAGATCTCTTGCTGGGATGCATAACACAAGATGTTTCATGACGACACACATATGTTTTTGAAGGCAATCTAGATTTATCATACGATATCCTTTGACATTGACATGTTTCAATCTTTTAAGAAAGAATTTTGATGTTCCTGCAATAAGATGACATTTGTCTTTATTTACATTTTTCATCACAAGTTGTCTGGTTTTACGTTCATATCACTTTCTGAGGAGGCGTTGATTGATTTTAATCTTCAAATCTGATAAATGGGTGGAACGACAGCATTTCTTTTAGCGAACTTTTACTCTTCACAATGACTTACAAAGATGTATGTACAACAACTATATTATATATACAATGTCATAAACACTGCTTTCTAGCATACAGTGGCAATACTATTGGGAATACATGTCATTGATAAATTAAATAGATCATCATAAATGTTATAATGTGGATACATTTATACCGGCTTTTCAACACGCTGCACAATTTCAAAACATGCTTCACTTTGTTGACACTAAATGGATACCATACATGACATACAAAAGTATATCAAATATTGGTATTTATTTTTATACTTACCCTTACTTTAATACAATTTTCAGCAAGACAAATACAAGACATGCAGAAATATTTAATAAAAAAGCTACATATAATACAAAATAGATAAAATAATATAAATACAAACCGCGACTTCCTGCCCAAACAGTCAGCGTACATTCTGACACAAATAAATGCTCGTGAGTATAATCAACAGCGATCGATAGTATCTTTTTCATTTGTGACTTCCCTCATATGTTTACCATAGGACTGTATGCTTACATGCTCAAGAACTATCACAGAAACGTAAACGTGTGACAATTTGCAACGACGTTCGGTCTGCTACAAAAATACAATGGGTAGGAACAATTTGCCGGAAGTACATTCGCATAAATAATTCGTTCAATGATCACAGTACATAACCCTTTTCACCGACGGAAAATGCTAAAACTTATGATCAATTTTACACGCAAACAGTAAATTGTAAGATACATGGACAATTTTAAATCAAGTTGAAGGAAATAGTAAATTCGAAACGGCGGATGCATAAAAGCAGTTTCCGGTTTAGTAAAAAATAAACAAATATCTTCCGACCGTTGATAAATATCGTGAACTACTAGCTCCATTTTATGATTTGTGTAAGTGGGATACATTTCATTGCATAAATTACACAATTTCTATATCCATTGATGTATAACACGTTTATATTCCAATCCTGAATTGTGTGTAGCAGATGTTGCAATATGGAAAAAAAGAAAAATGATCGAAATTGCAAATGGAGATCCCCATCACGAAATTACGACATTTGCATAGCTTCATACGCTACTTATGTTACACCAACTTTTATTTGAAGAACCGTACTACCTATACTACTACCATAAGCATTTACTTCTTCATTCATATGATACCAAATGCAGTTTTTTATTGACTTCTGCATTTTCTATATAAATACATTTGTAGAGGTAATGTGGGCATTTTACCCCCTCTTGTTTATTGCTCTCATACATTTTATCTTCCCTTTCTACATTCACAATTCAAGGTCAAGGAATTTTATCATGACTTTGATATACTACTTTTCAAAATATAGCTTTACTGTCTTAAAAAGTGTGCAAGTCAATTTGGCCTAATCTTCGGCATAATGAACACAATACTATAACCTTAACTAGTTTTACATCCGCTAACACATTATAGGCTATAACCGTACAGCGACGTCAGAGGGATTGAATAGTAATGACAATATAATAAACAACCTCCAAAACAACCTCAAAAGATATTTACACTGCACACTAAACAATAACTTGTTATGCAATGAAGTAATGACAGTTAGACACCTCCGTAGAAAAAGTCCTTACAATCTGAATCGCGTATTTCATTTACTATCGAGGGCTGGCGTGGCGCAGTCGGTAGCGCGGCGGATTTGTAACTCGAGGCCCCGGGTTCAATCCTCCGTGGTGCCACTGAGTTTCGTCGGTGTGTTCTTGGGCAAGACACTTTCCCTTAGCCTCGTCCGTCGGATGGGGACGTAAACCGGGCGGTCCCGTGTATCGATCTATCCTCCGAGCACGTTAAAGAACCATAGGGATCTATTCGATTATAAGAGTAGGGCACGGTTCCCGGATTCCTATGTATCCTTCCCCTCTCTCTGGGGCGGCCCTAAATAACCTATACTGTTTTGATGAGCCGTTAAACACCATTCAACTCAATTCATTTACATTTACTACTGGCATTATCAATAATGTAAATATATGCCACAATAATCTATCAGACACTAATTTGCTAATATATTCTGGCATTTGAAAACGTACTAGAAATAAAGCCAATATCCTGCTAAACTAATTATGGTTTATACCGGCAGATATGTTAAAATTTAAATATGACAACAATTTACAACAAATAAAATAGATTCAACTTACCCCTGCCGTTACTGGTACTGGTCACTACTACCCTGGAGAATGGTTTGCGATCCTGTGAGAACGTCTTATGATTTCGACACCAATTTATACAGTCCTTACACGGGTACTTGACTGAACACATGTCATCTTCGGATTGCTCGGACTACACGTAGTGACGTAGTTTTGAACTGTATCTTTAGAATATAAGCAGTCTATACATTTAGTTAGGCCCGGACTGGCAAATTTACTCATAATACACAGCTTGTAAAATCATAACTTGTTTTAATACTAGATGGATTTTGATGAAATAAAAGCCAAAACAACGTATTCTTTATCAATAGAAAAGATCATTTATTAGATATACGCATCGATTAAAAGTGATGCGCTTGGCAAAAATCTATTAAAACTCCTATTCAAAATCAGGCAAAATGAGGCCCCGACAAACACAGTTAAAACTCTAAGTACATATGCACTCATTTTGTTACAAGTGTAAACTTAATACACTTGAAGTTTCTTATACGTATATAAGTATTCATATAATATATACTTGAGTTTTAATGTTTATTTACTTTATATTCAACTTCAGTAGGATTACACATAAGGAGATTTCATCAAGTATGACTGTCTTGGCTTTGTTTTAATTGTCTTTAGAACAAGTATTACGTTGTATAACACACCGCGGCTTTATTATACACATTACTAGTACCTTTATACACATTACTAGTACCTTTAGAACAATTCGTACGTTGTAGAACAGACCATGGAAACTTTATATAAATTACTACCTTAGAATTAGAACAAACACACCGTGGATACGTTATATATATATTACTAGTACCTTTAGAACAATAAATACGTTGTAGAACGCGTATGCTAATTAGGTCATATACCACTTGTTGTATATTGGTCATAATGATGATATGATGCCAGTGTGTCTGTGACTAACGGCATGTTTTTGATGAAACTTGAAAGTCTAATAACATTGTATGCGAAATAGTTATTGTTCTAAACTTTACTTTTGATTATGATTGGCATGTCCTGTGTTACACCCTGTCTGGGATATATTTCAGGAGTAATAACGTCTGTGAGTGAAAAAGAGGATGTACCAATTACTAGCCCAATTGTGTTAATACCTAAACGTAGTCATACTAAAGATGGGAGTGTAAAACCAGGTGGATTATTCCCCAAATTGCAACACACTATAACATGTCCCATATGCCTACATTGTAGCCTTTTGGCATTCATTTCTGAATCACACTGGCTTAAGAAAGAAACTAACTTTTCTCAAAAACTATCTTAGATACACTCAAAAATGACCAGCAAATTGGGGATAATGTGTAATGCTTTCAGCCTCTAATAGTTCACTGAAGGAGGGCACCCCTAAAATGGCAGTAAAGAATTGAATTGAATTGGGGTTTTAAGGCGCACCAACACATGAAAAGGTTATATGGCGCCTAAAAGGCATGAACATGCCCGGCTCATCTTCCATGTACATCGAGATAAAATATGGAAAATGGGCCTAGAACCTTCTCACCCTGAACTGCAGAGTTGCTGCAAATTCTATCGTAGAAACTCCATTTACGCTGGAGCCGCGTTATTGTTTTTCTGCCACTGCTCTTTTGATGCGAGCGAGATAGCACCTGAAACAATGCAGGGATCATGATGAAAACCTTTAATGAACATGAACAAAAAATGATAAAATGAACATGAATTTGGGGGGATTCTACCCCTCTGCCTACCCCTCCAAAGGGATCTGCAGTGGCCGTATTCTTTGCCCCGTGACCAAACGGGGCCCCCGGCAACCACACGGGGCGGCAGTAAAGAAATTTTACTTTTTGCAAATATACTCTCACTACAATTGTATCCATAGCAATGCAAAATCCAGTCAAAATATCCTAAATGAACATGTTTTATAATGGAAATATAATAGTTTGATGTTTTATGAGGATTTGTGATGATTTGGGTAATGTAATCCAATCAGAATCTACCTTACAATATGACTTTATGCCCTAATAGACCATTTTCAGCCAATCAGACGTGGTACCAAATAGTGGTATCTGACCATTACGACTAAACAAACGCGCGAAAAATACTGACTCATTTATAGCACGTCTCAAATGCTGCAACTAACAATGGTTTTATATGTGTTTTATGCGGTGTGCGTTCCTAAATAAGAATAGGTTCCGGAATAGCAAGCGTCACAATTTAAGTGTTTAGTCTAGCCAACGGAAAGTATTAATTTCAACAAGAACCACAATCCTAATAAAATAGCTGATTGATTCGTGCACGGGAGAATATTTAACCAAAACAAGGAATAAAATCTGCGGTCACGTGCAATTTGATCTGTGGTTGAGAAAAAAAGTCGCCTGCGAATCTATAGAAGCAAGATGCGCGCGTACGCATCAAACACGTTTATGCTTCTTATGCTAGTTAATTATCGATGGAACATAAATTACCACGTACCGCTTGCATTTCTGATTCCGCTATTATCCTGGAAGTGTTAAAATATTACCAGTCATAATTCTTTCACCCGGTCCTGCCTGTAATCATGGTATCGCAGTCGACCTACAGATTTAACGGGGCATTTGAGAGTCAAAAGCCGCCGAACTATAATTACCCAAAATTGGCAATTTTCGAAAATGAAGTTCTAACCGTGTCCGAGGGGATTCGAAAAGTGACAAAATCTCGTTGATGCGCTAAAGTCTCGCATATTATATCTCGTGCGCGCTAACTTAAAGTCCTTAAGAGTGCAAGCGGGAAATGAATTTGAAAAACTTAATTATTTCAAACATTCTTCTCCACCTCTCCCTACTAAAATATTGACGTTAGAGGTCTTTAAATCACTCGGATTTATAGAAAACAGAGAGTGTGTCTGAGAGGGAATCTAAATCTAAGGAAAGATAAATAAAACCAAAGATTCATCGCGTGACTTGTGTCATTAAATAACTTGAGAAATCGTTGAAGCTTAAATATAAAAAAATGTATTCAGAAACAAAATAAAATGAACAAAGTGTGGATGGTAATTTCTAGTTTAAGCAGGGTGATATAAATAAAATAGAAAAAATGTGTCGAGATAAGTATTTAAATGTAGAGCCTTAGGACCTTTTTTCGTCAGGGAATCCAAATAAAGCTTTATTTGGGTCTATAAAGCTTTATTTGGGTCTCAGCCAAGATAAAAACAACAACATAGACATTCTTTCCATACGTATATAATTAGTCTATGCATTTATTCTGATAAGAAAATCATATGATTCTTACGTGATTCTTATATAAAAGGAGCTACATATAAAAATAAATGTATATGATATTTATATATTACGAGTTTCATATAATTTGTGTGACGTCATCACATAATAGTGATATACCAAGCAAGGTAAACTAGCAGTCAATGTGAAATCACTCCATTTTATCTTTTCCTTTATTAAGAGATTTGTTTAAAAGCTCTTAAAGGGAATATAGCGACACAGCCAAACGTCTTTATTAATAAGAGTTCTGAAAAACTTGGAAAACGGTGAAAGAATTACCAAAATTAGATGATAAACAAAGAAGATATGATCATTTGAAGATTCTGTTGAAACGGATATGGAAGCCTACATTTTTAGAGCTATGACATCACAGTTCTAAACGAACATATATGGAATATTGATAAATATGAAAATTTACACATTTATAGGGAAACAATTAAGTAACTATATAAAGAATACGTATAACTAATGGCAATAATGCTTTATATGGCCAGTTAAGGAGTTTGCATTCATTTGCAGTGATTTGCTTTGCTTTAAATGATATTTATCAATATTCCACTTATGGTCATATGGAACTATGACATCATAGTTTTCAAAATGGCGGCTCCCATATCTATTTTAGAACAAACTTCAAATGGTCACATCTTTTTTGTTTATTATCCGATTTTGATCATTCTTTCACCTTTTTGCAAGTTTTTCAAAACTCCCAATATAATAGCTTGTTTGACTGTCGTTACATTCCCTTTAAAATGTTTATATGTAAGGCAATGGTTGACCTATTTCGTCTAACATATAATAATAATAATAATAATAATAATAATAATAATAATAATAAATAATATTAATAATAATAATAATAATAATAATAATAATAAAGACTTTATTTTACGAGAGAACTCATTTGAAACTACTCAATCTTCCATGAGGCCCTCAAAAATATACATATATACAATATTTACAAATGCAATGTGATGTACATTTAAAGTGATTTTTAGTATGTTTTAAAAATATTCAGTAATGGAAATATATTTAAACAGAGTTGCAAGACTTACTAATATGTGTGTTGGATAATCCACTGTAAATACAATGTTTTGAAATGATTAACAGATTGGGCATTTGTATAAGGTAAGGAAGTGAGTGCCACAATGTAGAGCCGGAATAGGCAAACGAATAACAGCACTTCATCGTTTATAAGTTGCGCCTTTTAATATGTTCAAGAAATTACTAAACCCCGGTGATTTTTGAAGAAAACAAAATGAGTTTTATTATCTTTCTATTCCTATTCTATTCTTATAAGTGAGAAAGTGTCTATTCTTACGGATGGCGGGAGGTATACAGTATTGGTTCTACCCAGGAAAAATGGGGTGGTCTGCCCCTACCACAAAAAATCAGCCGTCATATATGGCCTAAAATGCGCAAAAAATACGTAAAACATCATTCAAACACACACATTAATTGTATTATGTTCGAAGTCTAGACAAATGAAAGCAAATCACGAACTATATAAGGATCTACAGACAGGGGAATAACCCTACCCATCAGAAGCTTTTTGAAATTAAAACACAGGTTTTGCTTTACCAAATAGTAAATATATATTTACACCTTTGACGCACAAATACCAAACATCTTCGGTCAAAGTCTTGCAAGAGCTTTATATCAATTACTGAGATCTGGAAATTATTGTGTACATTTACAAAATCGATGTTATTGTTTTCATTTTATATTTATTTTTTATTTTTATATACATGTACATTTTTGTGGGGGCTTGGACCGTGACGGGGATAGTAAAGACGCTGCATCTAAAAGTCCTCGCCTCTCACCGCTGTGGGTTCGAATCTGACCGGGAGACCCACTTGTCAAATGAGAAAGTGTCGATTCTTACGTTATACCAAAGAAAAATGCATTTCAAATGTACAACATATGGATTACGTTAATATTATAAAAAACACACACGTGGCATTTGCATACGTGACACATGTGTAATTATATGGCACATATGTACAAACCGTGTGTTGTACATAATTACATAAAATGTTACACATAATATTTAAACAGTATTCATGAAATGAATGAGAGACTAACACATGCATAGCACACGTGTTGTTTTTTTCCTGATTAGATATAATTTATTTTAAATAATTCTGAAAATAGTGGCTTCTAGGCAAATTATTGTACATACGAACCCAAAACAAAATGCGATAAGCGAACAGTTCACATCCTGCTTTATTTATTTATTTATTATTTACTTATTTAGTTATTTACTTATTTATTTATTTATTTATTTTTAATTCTTTCTTCCTTTTGTTAGTTTGTCTGTGTGTTTCTTTTTGTTTGTTTGTTTGTTTGTTTGTGTTTGTATTTGTGTTGCTTGTTTGTTTGTTTTTTTCTTTCTTTTTTTAAGTTTTTTCTTATTTTCTTTTTTTCATCTTTTATGGATGTGCCTGCAGTGCTTTTAGACACTATCAAAAGAAGTCTTGCAAGAAATGAGTATCCTGTCATTTTCGGCACCGTATTTATTTACGCTTGTTTACGACGTGTCGTTGTTGCATGCTCGATGTCATTATTATGTCGTAAAATCGGACTATTAACACCAGCGTAACGCGCTCGCGACTGCTAAAACATTTCTGTGAGGTTCAATATCATAACTCAGCGGCGTTGTAAATCATATCTGTTTCATGACCCAACTGGTAATGTTGGAGGTGTATTAAATGCTTTAAGCGCAAACAATTGGAAACGAATCATTATTAGCAAGCACAGTCTAGGATCATTATTAGCAAGCACAGTCTAGGGTTGGGATTATTAAACGGACACGCGACAATCTTGAACTTTTTCAACCCAAAATTATATTGAAGAATATGTCCTTGCTGCTATATTAATATAGAGTTAAGATATTTACTGAAACGCAAAAGAAACGCAACACGGGTATTTCCGCTATATATTGTATATACTGCACACTTAATTCCACATAATATTCCAAAGAAATCCCAAGATCTTTTGTAAAAAAAAGGAAGTAGCAGTTAATTAGAGAAAGGACACAACTGTGATGTTTTAGACGTTTTAATCACACTACACCTTGTAACAAGAAATTTATGAATGTTGAAGTTCCTCTTTGAAAAACTGAGCCATTTAACGTAAAGAGTTTGCAAAATGTTGCATCCTAAGTTTGCTCAAATGCTTCAGCCAAACGCATACTCTGTCAATAATGAAACTTTGAAGGAATACTATTTGCTGTATTATGTGTTGTTTTAGTATTTTTTTCCGAAAGGAAATGGCTTACGTAACCATGTACCATTCGATTAACAGCAGCATATTGTACATACAGTATATACCGGAAATTCCCGTGTTGCGTTTCTTTTGCGTTTCAGTATAGGTTCAGTTAGAACAGGTATAAAAAACAAATCAAAATTATTCATTTTACCAGGGTTCTTATATTATAAAAAAAACAGGGTTTGTATATTATATAAAACCCCTCTTTTTACACGTTTTATCCTTATGTTTTACACTTTTATATACAATATATGGCCAATAATAGCTAGTTATCAAGGGTATTTTTACTTTAGGATAAGACATTAGTACAGGACACAACTAGTTTAAGAAAAAACTACGAAATAATTAATTACAGAAAACAGCTTATTGAACAGAGGAGGGGTTGGAAATAAAATAATACACTCCCGAATGACGGTTGGTTTGTTCAATGCGTGAACAATTGATAAACAAACCTCTCGATACTCAAAAGTTGTATATACGTAGTAACGTTGTATATCCGGTATAGGATTCCTGCCCATGTCCCCACGATCTGCCGGTGTGCTCTAAATGCGAGGAAACGGTCCGACCAGCACGTCCCACAGATAACCAATGCGCGAAAAATCTGAAAGCATAGGTTCTCGAACCCAGTTGTAGATTACGTCGTCAATTTTAAGCTTTATATCTATCAATCTATTCCTCAGAGACCTGAGGATGGTGCTTTTAAAGCAGTTAAGTGAATGAATATTGACGGGTTGTATAACCACAAACACTTCTCTTCCGTTAAACTAATAAATTACAGAGTTCTGAGAAGTGTCATGATCTCACCTGGTCTCTCCTTTTATGTTTTCGTTTTACAGTGCAAAATGTCTATATGTGGTTAGACATATTGTAGTCATATCACGACGGTGCCTGCTTCTAGCAGCGACCTAAATGCAGCCATTGGAATAATACATCTTGTAGACAATCAGCGTGATACATCATTACTCAGTTACATCATGCCGACACCGGTCCGACCAATCCTAGCACAACCCTTTATATGTAAAACGTCAAGCAAGAAAGCTAATGGTGCAATGTTTATGAGGTCTTTGGTGTGATCGTACCTGCGACACCCCGCATACGAGGCGGACGCCATACCACTAAGTCGCCGCCGGTCCAGTTTGATAATTTATATCGAGGTATTACAGTCACACGTTAGTATCGTCCTTTTATTTGAACTATTCACACTTTAAAGGGACTGGAGACGATCTGTACATTATTGGTGTCAATTCAAATACGAATACAACTATTAAAATGTGTTTCAGAGTCATATTTAACGTGCATGTGACCCATTATCCGTACAATTGACTTATTAAATATGGTTTAAAATAACACAAGATATACATTTCATGTGTATGTTTGTTTGGCCACGGCTTCACAGTGTATAATTAAATTCAAGCGTGTAGTTTATTCCAACATCGAATCCCACTGGGAGCTCGACTTGTGAGAAATTTAAGTGTCGAATCGTACGGACGGCGGGAGGTATACAGTACTGGTTCTACCCAGGAAAAAAGTGGATGGTCTGCTTCCATCACAAAAAATCGACCGTTATACAGAATTTAAAATGTGCTGGAAAATGACGTCCAACACCAAACAAACAAACATAGTTCACAAAGTTAAGTGTATTTGTACTCGAAAAAGCCTGGGTACAAAAGTTCACAAAAAAATGTCAACTTTATTTTTAACTACAAAATAACTAAATACAACTTATATAACCGAATGTGTGCTTTATTGCACACATTTTATTATTGTTAATGAAATAGTTTGGTCTGGAAAAGTTTTGTTGTATTAATATTACATCATAGCTCGGGTATAGGCAGCGTAGTCTTGTATAAATCATAGTCGTCTTCTATACATAATATTGGCTGTGCAACGACGTCTTGTATACGTCACAGTGGCTATGGACAACATATCATAGTGGTCATGGACAACGTATCAAAGTGATCATGGATAACGTATCATAGTGATCATGGACAACATATCATAGTGGTCATGGACAACATATCATAGTGGTCATGGACAACGTATCATAGTAATCATGGACAGCGTATCATTGTGGTCACGGACAACGTATGGACAACGTATCATAGTGTTCATGGACAACGTATCATAGTGGTCATAGACAGCGTATCATACTGGTCATGGACAGCTTATCATAGTGGTCATGGGCAACGCATCATAGTGGATAATAGTGGCCACGGCGACGTATCATAGTGGTCATGGACAACGGATCATAGTGGTCATGGACAACGTATCATAGTGGTTATGGACAACGTATCATAGTGGCTATGGACAACGTACCTTAGTGGCTATAGTCAGCGTATCATAGTGGCAATGGACGGCGTATCATAGTGGCTAGGGACAGATTATCATAGTGGCTAGGACAACGTATCATAGTGGCTATGCACAGCTTATCATAGTGACTATGGACAATGTATAATAGTGGCTATGGGCAGATTATCATAGTGAATATGGACAACGTGTCATAGTGGTCATGGACAACGTGTCATAGTGGCCATGGACAGCGATTCATAGTGGTCATGGACAGCGTATCATAGTGGCTAGGCTACTGACAGCGTTTCATAGTGGCCATGGACAGCGCATCATACTGGTCATCGACAACGTATCATAGTGGTCATGGACAAGTTATCTCAGTGGTTATAGAGACAGCGTATCATAGTGTTATGGACAGTGTAGCATAGTGGTTATGAATAGCGTATCGTAGTGGTTATAGACAGCGTATCATAGTGGTTATGGGCATTGTATCATTGTGATTATGGACAGCGTATCATAGTGATCATGGACAAGGTCTCATAGTGGTTATAGACAACGTATCATAGTGTTATGGACAGCGTATCATAATGGTTATGGACAGCGGATCATAGTGGTTATGGACAGCGCATCATAATGGATATGGACAGCGTATCAAAGTGATTATGGGCATTGTATCATAGTGATTATGGACAGCGTATCATAGTGGTTATAGACAGCGTGTCATATTGGTTATGGACAACGTATCATAGTGGTTATGGGCAGCGTATCATAGTGGTTATGGACAGTAGTGGTTATGGACAACGTATCATAGTGGTTATGGGCAGCGTATCATAGTGGTTATGGACAGTGTATCATAGTGGTTATGGACAGCTGATCATAGTGATTATGGACATCATTTCATAGTAATTATGGGCAACGTATCATAGTGGTTATGGACAGCTGATCATAGTCGTTATGGACAACGTTTCGACGTGGTTATGGACAACGCATCATAGTTGATATGGGCAACGCATCATAGTGGCTATGGGCAGCGTCTCATAGTGGTTATGGACAACGCATCATAGTGTTTATGAGAAACGCGTCATAGTGACTATGGAAAACGTATCATACTGATTATGGACAACGCATCATAGTATTTATGGGCAACGTTTCATAGTGGCAATGAGCAGCGTCTCGAAATGATTATGAAACAGCGTATCATAGTGATTATGGACAAAGTATCATAGTGGTTATGGACAACGCATCATAGTGGCTATGGGCGACGCATCAAGGTATCATAGTGGTTATGGGCAGCGTCTCAACGTGGTTATGGAGAGCGTTCCATAATGGTTATGGACAGCGTCTCATGGTAGTTATGGACAGCGTGTCATGGTGGTTATGGACGGAGTATCATACTGGTTATGGGCAGCGTGTCATGGTGGTTATGGACGGAGTATCATACTGGTTATGGGCAGCGCATCAAAGTGGTTGTGGACAACGTCTCAATGTGATTGTGGACATCGCATCGTAGTGGTTATGGACAGCGTCTCAATGTGGTTATGGCTGGCGCATTGTAGTGGTTATGGACAGCGCATCATAGTGGTTATCGACAGCGTTTCAACGTGGTTATGGACAACGCATCATAGTGGCTATGGGCAACGTATCATAGTGGTTATGGACAACGCATCATAGTGGTAACAGGCAACGGGAAATAGTGGATATGGGCTGCGTCTCAACGTTGTTATGTACAGCCTCTCATAGTGGTTATGGATAGCGCATCATAGTGGTTTTGGGCAGCGCGTCATAGTGGTTATTGATAGATCCTCAACGCGATTATGGACAGGCATCGTATTATATATGGGCAAGGCATCATAGTGGCTATGGGCAGCCTCTCATAGTGGTTATGGACAATGCTTCATAATGGTAATGGGCAACGCGCCATAGTGGCTATGGCCAGCGTCTCAACGTTGTTATGGACGGCTATAATAGTGATTTTGTACTGCGTCTCATAATGGTTATGCACAGCGTCTCATATTGGTTATGGACAACGCATGATAATTGTAATGGGCAACGCGCCATATTGGCTATTGGGATCGTCTCAACGTGGTTATGTAAAGCGTCTCATAGTGGTTATGGACAGCGCGTCATAGTGGTTCTGGACATCTGGTCAGCGTCTCAACGTGGTGATGGACAACGCATCATAGTGGCTATGGACAACGTCTCAACGTGGTTATACACAGTGTATCATAGTGGCTATGGACAACGTATTATTGTGGTTATGGACAGCGTCTCATAGTGATTACGGACAAAGCATCATAGTGGCTATGGGCAACGTATCATAGTGGTTATGGACAGCGTCTCTACGTGGTAATGGACAGCGTATCATTGTGATTATGGACATCGCATCACAGTTGTTATGGACAGCATATCAACGTGGTTATGGACAGCGTCTCATATTAGTAGTGGTTACGGACAGCGTCTAAACGTAGTTATGGACAGCGTATGATAGTGGTTATGGACAACGTATCATAGTGGTTATGGACAACGTATCATAGTGGTTATGGACAGCGTATCATAGCGGTTATGGACAACGTATAATAGTGGCAATGGGAAGCGTCTCGACTTTGTTATGGACAACGCATCATAATGGTTATGGACAACGCATCATAGTGTTTATGAGCAACGCATCATAGTGGTTAATGGAAGCGTCTCATAGTGGATATGGACAGCGTCTCTTAGTGGTTATGGACTTCGCATCATATTGGCTATGGGCAACGCATCATAGTGGATATGGGCAACGCATCATAGTGGTTATGGGCAACGCGTCACCTTTTTTATGGACAACACGTCATAGTGGATATGGGAAAAATATTAAAGTGGCTATGGACAGCGCATCATACTGACGCTGGGCAACGTATCATATTCGCTATGATCAACGTGTCATATGAGCTATTGACAACGCATCACAGTGGATATGGGCAACGTTTCATAGTGGCTATGTGCTACCTATCATATTGGCCAACGGCAGCGTCTCATAGTGATTATGGACAACGCATCATAGTGACTATGGACAACAATTCATAGTGGTTATGGACAACGCATCCTAGTGGCTATAGGCAACGTATCATAGTTGTTATGGGCAACGTCTTAACGTGGTTATGGACAGCGTCTCATAGTGGTTATGGACAGCGTATCATATTGATTATGGACAGAGTATCATAGTGGTTATGGGCATTGCGTCATAGTGGTTATGGACAGCGTCCCAATGTGGTTATGGACGAGGCATCGTAGTGGCTATGTACAGCGTTTCAACGTGGTTATGGACAGCGCATTGTAGCGGTTATGGACAACGCATCATACTGGGTATGGACAGCGTCTCAACGTGGTCATGGACAACTCATCCTAGTGGCTATGGCCATCGGATCATAGTGGTTATGGACAGCGCATCATAATGGTAATAGGCAATGCGCCATAGTGGCTATGGACAGCGTATCAACGTGGTTATCGACAACGCATCCTAGTGACTATGGGCAACGGATCATATTGGTTATAGGCAGCGCGCCATAGTGGCTATGGGCAGCGTCTGAACGTGATTATGGCATTCTATAATATTGGTAATGTACTGCGTCTCATAATGGTTATGGACAGCGTCTCATAGCTGTTATGGACAACGCATGATAATTGTCGACGCATCATAGTGTCTACAGGCAAGGTATAAAAGTGGTTATGGGCAGCGTCTCAACGTGGTTATGGACACCGTCTCATAATGGTTATGGACAACGTCTCATAGTGGTTATGGACAACGTCTCATAGTGGTTATGGACAGCGTATCATGGTGGTTATAAGTAGCGCATCATAGTGGTTATGGACAGCGTTTCAACGTGGTTTCAACGTGGTTATGGACAACGCATCTTAGTGGCTATGTGCAACGTCTCATAGTGGCTATGTGCAACGTCTCATAGTGGTTATGGACAACGCATCATAGGCAACGGATCATAGTGGCTATGGGCAGCGTCTGAACGTGGTTATGGACAGCGTATCATGGTGGTTATGGACAGAGTATCATAGTGGTTATGGACAGAGTATCAAAGTGGTTTATAGGCAGCGCATCATAGTGGTTATGCACAGAGTTTCAACGTGGTTATGGAAAACGCATCATAGTGGCTTTGTGCAACGTCTCATAGTAGTTATGGACAGCGCATCATAATGGTAACAGGCAAAGGGCCATAGTGGCTATGGGCAGCGTCTCAACGTGGTTATGGACAGCGTCTTATAATGGTTATGGACAGCGCATCATAGTGGTTATGTGGTTATTGACAGCGTTTCATAGTGGTTATGGACAGCGCATCATAGTGGTTATGTATAGATTCTCAACGTGATTATGGACAACGTATCATAGTGTCTATGGGCAACGCATCATAGTGGCTATGTGCAGCGCTTCATAATAGTAATGGGCAACGCGCCATAGTGGTTATCGGCAGCGTCTCAACGTGGTCATGGACGGCTCTATTAGTGGTTATGTACTGCGTCTCATAACGGGTATGGACAGCGTCTCATAGTGGTTATGGACAACGCGTGATAATTGTAATGGGCAACGCGTCATAGTGGCTATGGACAGCACTTCATAGTGGTTATGGACAACGTCTCAACGTGGTTATGAACAAGGCATCATAGTGGCTATGGGCAACGTATCACAGTGGTTATGGACACCGTCTCAAGTGGTTATAAACAACGCATCATAGTGGCTATGGGCGGCGTCTCATATCGATTATGGACAACGCATCATACTGGTAATGGGCAACGCATCATAGTGGCTATGGGCAGCGTCTCAAGTTGTTATGAACAACGCATCATAGTGGCTATGGACGGCGTCTCATATCGGTTATGGACAAGGCTTCATAATGGTAATGGGCAACACGACATAGTGGCTATGGGCAGCGTCACAACATGGTTATTGGCAGCGTGTCATAGTGGTTATTGACAACGCATCATAGTGGTTATGCGCAATGCGTCATAGTGGCTATGGACAACTAATCATAGTGGTTATGTGCAATGCGTCATAGTGGCTATGGACAACGCATCATAGTGGTTATGGATAGCGTCTCAAAGTGGTTATGGACAGCGTATCATAGTGTTTATAGACAACGTATCATAGTGGCTATCGGCAGCGTCTCGACGTGGTTATGGGCAACGCATCCTAGTGGCTATGGGCAACGGATCAACGTGGTTATAGACAGCGTCGCATAGTGGTTATGGACAGCTCATCATAGTGGCTATGGACAATGCATCATATTGGCTATGGGCAGCGTCTCATAGTGGTTATGGACAGTGTGTTATAGTGGTAATACGCAACGCGTCATAGTGGTTATGGGCAACGCATCATAGTGGTTATGGACAGCGTATCAAAGTGGTTATGGACAGCGTATCATAGTGATTATAGACAACGTATCATTGGGGTTAAGGATAACGTATCATAGTGATTATAGACAATATATCATAGGGGTTATGGACAACGTATCATAGTGATTAAAGACAACGTATCGTAGTAATTATAGACAACGTATCATAGTGGTTATGGACAACGTATCATAGTGATTATAGACAACGTATCATAGTGGTTATGGACATCGTATTATTGTAGGCTTCATGTAGGGGTTATATTGTATAAATTTAGGACGATATTCACAACGTAACTTGGTATGCTACATATCGGAATGTATATGTTTAATACAGTTGAATTCACTACGTTGAGCTGTCCATATTTGTTCTATACTTTTTGGTTTGCGACATTTTCTCTTTAATTTTTTTTTTATCAAAATGGATTAATGACAAACAAAGTTGTTCGCGCTAGAGTACTTTCTGAAATAATTTACCGCGCATGTATTAACACGATTTAAATGTAGTGTCGCCAACTGCAGGCTTATTTATCAATATATTCCTTGGAGAAAAGAGGGAGTCGCGTTTAAAGCAGTTTAGACAATGAATCTTGACGGGTTGTTTAATAACCACAAACACTTTCGTTCACTGTTAGAACAATATTGAGGTTTTGTGACATCACGGTGCTATGGTCTTTTTTCATTCATTCTTCAGTTTTCTGTGTGAAGCCAAACTAATGGCAAATGATTTCTTGTTTATCGGTTCATCAACATATTGTTTATGTTATTTCGAGCCGCCTCATAGAGAGGGAATACATGAAAAACACAGGAAAAAAAGATAACTATAAGGAAAACGGGGACCAAGTTCTACGTTTACAGTCGAATAGATTCATATGGTTCTTGAACATGATCGGAGGGTGGGGACTTCGATACAGGGACCGCAGGTTTACGTTCCCATCCGACGGACGAGGCTAAGGGAAGTGTCTTGCCTAAGGACCCGCTGAAGTAACCCAGTGACGTAAGTGAGGCTCGAACTCATGATCTCCGGATTCAGCGTTGGGCGTGCTCTCCATTGGACCACCGCGGTGCTCTCCACTGGACCACCACGACCCCTCGAGCTAGTGACAACGTAAGGGCCGTATAAGGACGAATGTATAGTGACAACTACAAGGCGGGTGTGAAGTGGGGTTCTCTGCAGTAGTTTATTCGGCTGCCAAGGGCCTTCGACATCCGATTATTACATGAGTTTGTTTGTATGTGCAGCTGATTCTTAAATTATATTTTTATTATTGCATGTGGCAAACTGTGACTTTGTTTAGTGTTTTTTTAAAGTAGCTATTCCGCCGACAACAGCCAAATTGTACACCATATGTACAGCGTTTCTAAACATACTGACGATGAGGTGTATATATAACTTACATATTTTGAGAATCCAAGCCTGGCCAAACCCCGAAACTGGAGCGTCGAATTAAGAGTTACCAACATATTCAATCACGTTAATAATCCTTTACTTTTAATCGGCAAATATACAAGATTATACCTTATTATATGTCCGGAACACATGGATAGAGTTTTGATACACTGTTTTGTAGTGTAATTTTGCCGTTATTTGGCGGATTGGGTTCTTTAACTGCTACTGCTACTGCCAGTAGCTATTAGTGGCAGTAGCAGTGGCAGTAGCAAACATAGGATGGTTGCAATAGGGGTTGTCTGTTAAATATGATGGTGGGAATATAGAAACAACATAGAAACAACATACTTGCGCAAAGAAAACATACTTGCGATAAGAATACCTATTGAGATGGTGCTCTACTGGCAGTAGCAGTAGCAGATGCAACAATACATACTACATTAATTTGTACACAAGATACAAAAACACAAAAGGATCAGAACGAAAGATGAAACGTTAAACGAGTTCTTATCCACTCTATTAATACGAGAATACATATTACTTACACCGATGCAGCAACCTTCTTCGATGAACATTAACAGTAGCAGTAGCAGTGGCAGTATCAGTAGCAGTGGCAGTGCCAGTATCAGTAGCAGTAGCAGTGGCAGTGGCGGTGGCAGTATCAGTAGCAGTGGCAGTAGCAGTAGCAGTGGCAGTAACAGTAGCAGTTACTGCTACACAGTAGCAGTTACTGCTACTGCTACTGCCAACTTCACGTTCATTATGAATGAAATATCACATATTCTCTCACGGTAGCTATTTAAAGTAAAAATATATATAGTATTGCAATCGCAAATCAGTTTCGTATGAACATCACATGATCCTTATCGTGCACAACAACTTTGGTGGGTTCGATTTTATAGTGTAAGAGGAGTAGGCGACACCTTAAATTACACATTGAGACTTTTCAGTAAAACAAATGTAACGGGAATTAACTGCAGTATGTTGAACTGCATTAACTCCCTTGGTCCCGCCATCTTGTACGCCACGTTTGGTTTTGGAAGGTATAATATGTTTTTGAGAACAGGGGCAGAAAACGAAATTACTTCAAAATCACCAAATGCACATTTTACAATATTACGATTTTTCAGAAGACAATACAATGGGCAATAACTCCAGTAATTTGTATCTGCCGTTTCTGCCACATCATCACTTGCTACTGATCTTGCACACCAAGTTTGGTGTAAAAGCATTAAATAAGACGTTAATACGATGACACAACATATTATTTAGTTTTTGATATTCTTCAATAGGGCCAATAATTCAAGTACATTGTATTGATTTTTCTTGTTTCTTGCTCCCTTAACACAGTACACTAATCATTCAAAACAAGTTTGATGGGGCTCTTACATATTTGTAGAAGAAAGTGATAAACATCTTACAATATTGATATTTTTCAGTAACCCATAAAGGGCTATAACTCCAGTTTTGTCTGCCTTATTTTTCTTCGCTTCGTACCCAGTTTGAAGTAGATAGCTATACTGACAGTTGTTGAGGATTACGCGACACAGGTTTGGGACCGATCGAAATACGGATGGGAACACGGATAAGGCGATAACAAAAACCGAATAACACATTTATATTTGCTTAAAGTAGCTATCTCGACAACAACAGCCATATGTTTACAACATATGTACACCGTTTCTAAACCTACTGAGTATATACACAACTTACATATTTTGAGAATCCAAACTCTGAAGACACAATATAAACGGCTTTAACCAGCCAGACCAAACCCCAAAACTCGAACATCGATTCAAGATTTACAACTCATAATTCATTTTACGCACATTCAATCACGAGTATTTTAAGAACCCGTGAAAAACCCTATACTTTTAATCGGCAACAAATGCATTATTATATGACCGGAACACATGGACAGAGTTTTGATAAACAGTTTTGCAGTGTAATGTTGCCATTATTTGGAGAGTTAATTTTTCTTTAAGCGCAAAATGCATCGTACAGTCGCTTGCAAGGGAGATAATTGCCTAATAGGACCTATAAACATTATATAAGCGCAATGTACAGATGCGCGCTCGCATGCGTAGATAGTATTTGTTTCTATTTTCCATCTCTTACATAGCTATATCGTTATGTTTCGGAATGGCGTATTCCGTTGAAACTCAATTCATTAGTGTGCGTAATTATTACAAATTGCACTAGGGTGCGCCTTCGTGCAGGCAGTAATATAACCGAGGCTTGGAACCAAGACATATGAACACGTCAAATAGCAAATCAACTTATTTCCCCCCAAACACGTTAAGAGAAACAAAACCACGCTACAGGCACCGAGTTGTGTTCGCGAGATTTATGGCCCCATATGATGAGCTCTGTTCATACCAAAATTATCTCCCTTGGGGCGAGAAAATCGCAGGATTTTTTTATTTACTGACAGTTACGGATTGAGATGTAGGTTTACGAGTTTCTACGTGCGATGGCGATTGATCCTGACTTTTGGCTTGGGAATAAATCGCCACTTTGAGAGTATATAATAAACTTCGGAACGAACGCTGGTCGATTGCCGAGGATTTATAGCCTGATTTTGCGTATGTCCCCGGGGGCCGAGGCTGGGCGAGAAGGAAGTCATAAAGACGCACGGGATGGTTAGGCATGTGTGAATAAGTGTTCTGTATTACTGGCAAACAAATTTAGTCTATATGTCTTAATATACTGGAACATCTACGTATTTTTCAGCCAAATTCCGTTGATCCGACTGAATCAAAGAACTAGTATACCCTGGGAGAATGAAATGTATAATTCAAGGACCACAGTCAACCAAAAGGACGCACAGAAACAAACAACAACTACAAAGATGAATAAAAGGCAAGATACGACAATACAAACATAAAAGGGTTGACAATAGGGCTACCACCTTCGAACCGTCAGTGGGGGGAGGGGGTGGGGGTGGCGGGGGGAGGTAGGGGGAGATATTCCCACCAGGTTATGTTCTACAAACAAGGCAGCATTAATAGGCAACATAACACATAAATGATCATGTATATATGAATATAAAACTCAATGACTTGGCAGCAGAAGCTAGAGCAACAAGAGAGCTAACCATTAAGGGTACGACAAGATAAGATTTAGGACAAACATCAAACGCTACCGTCCTTTGAGGATTTAGGTAGACGTCATCATAGAGTCCACAATCTGTCCGGTCATCGCACAATCAAAGAGGAAAGCATAATAGCGAATTGTAAATGGGTCAACCACAAAACATGCACAGCGTTGCAAAATGATAGGCTCATAACCTCTTTTGATAAACTTTTTAACAAGTTTAACAAAGATAGTATGAAAGTGATGATGACAAAGGATCTTACAAAGTTTGTAAATCACATCCCCATAGAAGTCAGGTTGTGATAGTCCTTGTCGCAGAAGAGTTCTTAAATTACATTTATATTTTATGTAAAAATATAACGAGTATTAAAGTCCTCAAAACGACTACAAGCTCTAGAATAATTTGAGAAATATAGACCCCATAAAAATTAGCTCTGTAATATCCCATCTTAATCGGGATAATTAACAATATCAAAATTAAAATCATCTCGCTTCTTATATCTCTTTTACTAATTATTTTACGATTTTCGATAGTTCTAAGTTTGTATCCTAGGTAATGTTGGTGGATTTAACAAAACAATAATTCGTCCCTTTTTGTATACACTAATAATTAAATGTATCGATCAATATGTCAGTACAAACAAATTGTGTTTCGCAATGTTTTTATATATAATTATATAAACAAATTATTAATTATGTGGGTCTTTTATGTATAGGTTATCGTTTATATTTTGATTTTTTTGGAACTTAATGCAAGCGACGCGAAGCATTAAGTTCCATAAAATTCAAAATATAAACGATAACCGGTCTACAGGTTGACTCGATATGTCACGTACACCGTCGGTCTACAGGTTGACTCGATATGTCACGTACACCGTAGCTTTTGCTTGATACTGATGTTGATGACGTACTGAAGGACGCGTACGTTTTTCGATATTCAAAACATGATTACCGAATCTCGAGTTTTTTGTTTTTCGATATTCAAAACTTATTTGTTCGAGTTTTTGTTTAGTTTTTCGATATTCAAAACTTATTTATTGAATAACGAATCTCGTTTTTTTTCTTTTTTGATATTAAAAAACTTATATGTTGAATAACGAATCTCGATTTTTTTTCCGTTTTTCGATAAAAACTTATTTGTTGAATAAAGAATCTCGATTTTGTTTTGTTTTTTGATCTTCAAAACTTATTTGTTGAATACCGAATCTCGAGATTTTTGCTTTTCGATATTCAAAACTTATTTGTTCGAGTTTTTGTTTAGTTTTTCGATATTCAAAACTTATTTATTGAATAACGAATCTCTTTTTTTTTCTTTTTTGATATTAAAAACTTATATGTTGAATAACGAATCTCGATTTTTTTCCATGTTTCGATAAAAACTTATTTGTTGAATAAAGAATCTCGATTTTGTTTTGTTTTTTGATCTTCAAAACTTATTTGTTGAATAACGAATCTGGAGTTTTTTGTTTAGTTTTTCGATATTCAAAACTTATTTATTGAATAACGAATCTCGTTGTTTTTTTTCTTTTTTGATATTAAAAACTTATATGTTGAATAATGAATCTCGATTATTTTCTTTTTTGATCTTCAAAACTTATTTGTTGAAACCGAATCTCGAGTTTTTTTGTTTTTCGATATTCAAACTGTATTTGTTGAATAACGAATCTCGAGTTTTTGTTTAGTTTTTCGATATTCAAAACTTATTTGTTGAATAGCGAATCTCGTTTCTTTTTTCTTTTTTGATATTAAAATCTTATATGTTGAATAACGAATCTCGATTTTTTTTCTGTTTTTCGATATTCAAAACTTATTTGTTGAATAACGAATCTCGAGTCTTTAGTTTTTCGATGTTCAAACTTATTTTAACAGTGCCACCTTTTTGTTTTACAAAACATCTTCGGATTTCGAAGTAACATTACCTGGAATTGAGTGTGCAGTATATACATTATGTAGCAGAAATTCCCGAGTTGCGTTTCTTTTTCCTTTAGTATATATAGGAAAAAACGTATTTAAAAGAGTCATCTTTTCTGAAACCGCAAGGTATAGAGCTCTCAAATATTGCATATAACATTAGCTTATGGTTCTGTACCATTGTTGTTCAAATGGTAATGGTGACCATGTGTTTAATTTGCCCTGCCATGGTGGTCACAGTTTTACATAGTATTATAAGGGAACATATTGAAAAATCTTCTCTTTAACTTACCAGACTTTTTTTGTCTGACGCCCTTTAACTGTTACTTCTGCAGGTGTCTACATCAGGTGGGCGAATTAAGGCCATTTTGGCCTTCTTGTTTTTAAAACTTCGTATTGATTTTCATTAATAAATACATGCCAGTTTAATTTATTAATTAAAACAAAATGCATTTCTTTTGTTAATTTTTGTTTTTTAAAAAACATATATATATATATATGTGCCTACCTACGGACCCAAAATTTGAAATTAGGGTCGGGAAATGGCAAACATAAATACGTTTAAGGGTGGCCTTACGGGACATGCATAGTGGAGCGTTCTACTCTAAGGAAGAGTTGCCTCCCGATGGAATGTAATACTGAAGCCATTGGGATTTTTAGATCACCTGAGCCGAAGTCTCAAGGTGATCTATTCGGATCACCCTTCGTCCGTCGTTAACTTTTTTTCTTTTAAAATGATTGTCAATGCATAGACTATCAAATTCGTTCAAATGAAGTCCCGGGGTCAAAAATTGTATAGAGAAATCTTTAAAAGTCTTCTTCTCTGAAACCACATGACACCCAGCTCCCATATATTACATGTAGAATCAGCTTATGGTCCTCTAGACCCTGGTGTTACATTTGGCCCCGCTCTGGGGGTCACAGTTTTACATAGACTTATATAGGTAAATAAATTAAAAATATTCTACTCTGAAACTACAAGAGCCAGAGGTTTAATATTTTGCATTTACTATAAGCGTACAGTCCTTTACCAAGTTTGCTCAAATGGTAGTTCTGGGATCACATTTGGTCCCGCCCCAGGGGTCACATGTCTTACAAAGAATTATATAGGGACAAACCTTAACAAATCTTCTTCTCTGAAACTACAAGAGTCAGAGGTTTAATAATTTGCATTTGCTATAAGCTTATGGTCCTCTGCCAAGTTTGTTCAAATGGTGACCCTGTGGTCATATTGGCCCCGCCGCAGGGGTCACATGTTTTACATAGACTGGTATAGGGAAATATTAAAAAAAATAGTTTTCTCTGAAACTACAAGAGCCATATATTTAATATTTTAAGGTCCAGTTTCTGACATAGCTTTGGAACTATTATTGGATATTTCTCGGACGTTGAGGCCATTCCTCGCCAAAGATGTGACCCCTCGGACTAGCAGTTTTGGCGTCCGCATAGTTTGTCTCAGGTAGGAGGATTAAGACTGAAAAAAGTGCACGGTAAACTCCATAACCAGACAACCGTGGTTTACACAAGGCCAACGTTTGTTCAGCTTCGTCAAACTTGGACTGATCAAGAATAAAGTTATTACATGAGAAGTTTGGCCCAACATAGTTTAACATTCCCTAAAAAGTGTAGAAAAAATATCAAGTTTTACAACACATTGCGCCCAAGCATGATAATATTATCAACATGTTTTAATCGATGAAGCCTAATAAATGCATGCATACATGAAATTTTAAAAGATGTTTCATAGAACTGCAGATGTACGGCGGAAAACATCTCATAAAACGGAGACGGTTAAAAATACACTGCCAATAAAACAACAAGCGTTTACGTAATTTTTAAAAAAATAATTTCAAATCTAAATTCTGAAGTGTTTAACGAATGAATGAGCTATTTATTAAAAAATCACATATACGTATGTATGACAGAACACCTTGGCGGCACTCTGTTTCTGTTATCATAAACTGTGGAGTTACGTTCTTAGACACTTTAAAAGGCGATTAATTTGTTTTAATAATTTCAAGTACAAATATGTCATCATTGTCAACATTACTGTTCAAGGAGCAATTAAAGTGATTTTCTTGTATGGTTATCATTAACAACAAATTAATAAATGCATGTGCTATATGGATAAATAGCCGCCTTATCAATGTACTTCAAAATTACGCAAATACTGTCGGAGACAAACAATGTTCGCATTTCGTCACTCTGTGACTGCCGGAGGATACATTTGTGTTCGCATCTCGTCGATTTTACAATCAAACAGAAACTATTTAACCTTGGAAAACACGACCAACTGACTAATTATATTTAGTTGAGACCTTCATCACTTGTATTGTGCCCTCTGATTCCGCCTGGAAGTCTCTAAGTACTACTTTATTTATTACTGTTATTTCACAGACGTCCTCGCGCCACAATATATGAGCATGTCAGCGATAATCGTCAGACGACATTATAGCGGAAGCGCTCTTCAGAACTGGAGGGTGTGAAAAAGTGTTAGACTGGTGTAAAAACTAATCTACTCTCCAAGCTGGCCAGCCGGGGCATGTGTCTAAATTCATTTTCACGTAATTGAAAAAAACAGCGTCTACGATAATATAACTTCTCGTTCGGTAAAAACTGTCAAGTCCAACAAAAAGATTTTTGTCAGATGTTGAAGTGTTAACCCTGGTTTTCGAAGGATTGGAAATTATTGATCTATATATATATATATAGGTATATATCTTAATATACTCCTACATAACCGAGAGTCTTAATAAGAAAGGGGAAAAAAAGTAAGAAACTCACATAGGCCGGGGAGTTGAAAAACAAATAAGACTAATATGAACCATTTTGAATAATTTCACAAGTGTTCGATATCTTCTTTCATAAAAAGGTAACTCCATGATCAAAAGCAGCCAGATTAAAAACGTTGGCACTTTGTACATGAATGAAACAAAATAGAGAAAGCTGGCAAAAAAATCAGTTGAATTCAAGGATATTAAAAAAAGATTAAAACAAACCAGAGAATTGACTAACAATAATAATAGATGAGTTGTACCCGAAAACAGTGATCAGTCTAAAGGCTTGTGAAATAGGGAGAGATAATTGAAAGAAACACTGCATTACTCGCTTCTATTATTTACGTTTATTTATATTATTGATGTATTGCATTTACTTACTGGTCCTTTTGGGATCATGAAACCCATTCAGTAGACTACCGCTTAAGCTAAAGTGATAAAATCGAGTCTGCTACTTTTCGCTCTAGATTGTGTTTGTTGCTTCCAAGGGATCTCCTTTTCAGTATTTATTTACAAAATATACATCAATCAAAATAAAGTGTGATATAGACAACAATACGTTCATGTCAATAATTGCTTAGTTATTTCGGAGAGATTCGCAACTTACTCTATTAGCTGGGAAAAACTAAAAAAAAAGTTACGTATATGCACTTCCATTTGTAATTGTAAATGAATTGAATTTTTTATTTATTGAAGCAAAATTCTGCAAGTGGACTCAAATTAAAGAAAATTATATTTCGAATGCATTGATATTTTTAAAATATTTATAATATATAAACATGTAAAAAAAAAATATCATTTTAATAGTTCTACTATGGCATCCTGTTGTAGTTGTTCTACCTGGTTATTTGTGAAGGCCTTTTCAAAGAAGAAGAAGAAGAAGAAGAAGAAGAAGAAGAAGAAGAAGAAGAAGAAGAAGAAGAAGAAGAAGAAGAAGAAGAAGAAGAAGAAGAACGACACAATAACCATGACAAGGCTACATGTGACTAATATGGCTATGTTTTAACATCGTCTGTGATCGTCTGCTCGTCTGCTCGTCTGTTCAGCAATCAAAGATAACGGTCGTGGTAGATGACACGCGCCGTGTTTGTGGTATGATTTAGTGCCAAAGATAAGTGCATCTTGCTGCGTTCAAATTTATAAACCCCTCCAAACTACACCTTTTACCACCCTAATCTGTAAAAATATTTATGTGAAACTTAAATAAATCCTTCAAATAAAACGGTTATAAAATTCGAACTTTTAATATTGCGGTCATCATGTATTGTCCAGAAAAGGCTTTATCAGAATGTGTTTATACAGCGCTTGGTGTTTTTATTTTCGCTTAAACATTTCTGAAGTCTCCCAAAAATCAGGCTTAAATCACAAGAATTACGTTTATTAACCTGTCAAGCAGTATTTAATCGGAACAGATTAAAACCATATATTTAGAATCTTTAATAGACAGTAAATCGTATAGAACCTTGAGTAATTATTTTTTGAAGACGCATTGTATTCAAAATAGTTATCAAAACAAATATCTTCAACAATGTCAACAATCACATTGTGCGCGTACCTTTCAACGTTAATGCTTAAGTATTGTTTTAATTAAACACGGGTTATCTCTAGAAGACCTCCGATTGACCTCCACCATGGTATATACGTAATAGGATCAACATGATAAACTCTGATAAAGAGTTTTTAAAGACTTTCGTATTTAGTAATAGTTTGACAATTATTTAAGTATAGAGATAATTCATAATACACATCTAAATGTCGGACCGGTTCATACTTGAAGTAAATAATAAGGACACTAGTATAGGAACCGTTTTCGGGCATTTGTTGATTTACATGTATAGTTTATATTCCTACCATATCAACCCTTATTTGTAAATAGTTTTATCTTTATATATTTACATTAATGTTTAATTAATCCTTCATTTCTCCATCTTTCATCAGTTTTTGCGCACAATATGACCTATTTATGTGTCGACGTGCCGTAAAACACCATTCATTCGTTCATTCATTCATTCATTCATTCATTCATTCATTCATTCATTCATTCATTCATTCATTCATTCATTCATTCATTCATTCATTCATTAATTCATTCATTCATTCATTTATTCATTGATTCATTCATTGATTCATTGATTCATTGATTCATTGATTCATTGATTCATTGATTGATTCATTCATTCATTCATTCATTCATTCATTCATTCATTCATTCATTCATTCATTCATTCATTCATTCAATTCATTCAATTCATTCATTCATTCATTCATTCATTCATTCATTCATTCATTCATTCATTCATTCATTCATTCAAACGTAAATTTATTGTTGACCAAAGTGTATACGATCAGGGTCCTAAATGTGTTCACTGCCCATCTCAGATACGATTTAGCGAATTGTGTAATTGCCGCGTTAAAATGTGCGCTCTTGCACCAAATGAACGACATTAAATAACTGGAAATCTTTCCTTTTCTGTGGGATTGCAGTTTAAAAATGTGACATTTCACGATAAACGATAAAACAATTCAAATCGCATTATTTTTGCCTCGATATCTCATCTTCGTGTGCTGTTAACACCTTCAAACAAAAGAACATATCTTATTGTGTAAATTATCATTGTCAACTGATGTTAAGTCCAATTCACCTGCGATTTACCCTTTATTACATCAGTCTGTTCAGATACGAACTTTTCTCAAATCTTGTGTTTAGATATATAATCTCTATTTAAAGGGACACTAAACGCAGATAAATAAATCTTTCATGTTAGGGCTATGGTACTTGACGATATAAGAGGTTCACGAAATTCTCCTTTCCGATTGTTACTATTGTTATTTTTATCCAAATTATCAGGTTGTTTATCTCGTCTGCCACTCCGACTGCGTCTTTAACGGTACTCCGCACGCGCCAGATGACAAAATCTCGCGGGACTTGAAGTGTCGTCACGTGATAGAACGCTATCGTAGGGCTTCTGATACCATAAGTTAACCACTTGTTATTGTTTCAGTGATGTATGCCGCTTTTTATTGCCTTTTATGATTGTTTGTAATAAAGTTGATCACGATTTGTCGGTACATTCTGTGAACTTTTGGAATTCCGTCAATAAAGTTCAGATTACTTAAAACCAGCGTTCTTATAATAAGAACCATGTTAAAACCGACATGTTATTAATAAATTATATAACCAGGGACGAATCAGTTATGCTTTGTATACGATATTATTGTGTGTTTTAATATCGCTTTCAAAATCATATCTATATCAATATTTAACTTCCATCCAAAGTGTATCAAGCGCCTCCGTGGCCGAATGGTTAACGTTTGTTTGTTTGTTTGTTTGTTTGTTTGTTTGTTTGTTTGTTTGTTTGTTTGTTTGTTTGTATGGTGTTTTACGTCATTTTCAACACATGTAAGGTTATATATGACGGTCATTTTTTTGGTGGTGGAGGCACTTTTCCTGGGTAGAACCAGTACTGTACACCTCCCGCCATCCGTAAGAATAACGACGTTGCGTTGTAAACCTCTCACCGCTGCGAGTTCGAATCCCACTGGGAACTTGACTTGTAAGTGAGGAAGTGTCGATTCTTACGGATTCTTACGGAAATCGACCGTCATATATAACCGTGCATGTGTTGAAAATGACGTAAAACACCATACAAACAAACAAAACAGTGTATCAATATAAATGCCTTTATTACCATTAAACGGTTTCTGTAATTTTGTTGCGTTATTTTGGATATTCCTCTTTCCAATGATCATGCTATCTATAAAATCAAACATTCAGTATTTATTCAACATACATATAATAATAATAATAATAATAATAATAATAATAATAATAATAATAATAATTATTATTATTATTATTATTATTATTATTAATAATAATAATAATAATAATAATAATAATAATAATAATAATAATAAAATAATAATAATAATAATAAAATAATAATAATAATAATAATAAACAAATAAAAAATAAATAAAAAATAATAATGATAATAATGATAATAATAATAACAATTATAATAATAATAATAATAACAATAATAACAATAATAATAATAACAATAATAATAATAACACCAACAATAGCAGCAGCAGCAGCAGAAACAGCAGCAGTAGCAACAACAACAAGTACAACCACCACCACAACAGCAACAATAATAATATTAATAAGTTAATAACAATTATGATAATTATAATTATAATAAAAATAATAACAAAATACTTAATGACCTGTGTAGTACCATCTGAAAAAGGCGAAAAACCCAAAGCTAGATCAAGGATTTCTTATTTTTAGAGCACTGCCACATGACAAGTTTCCACTTAATATCGCGTATCTGTTGTTTGTGAAAAATATACTTTTGACTGACATTGGCATTCTGCCACAAATTTCAGGGCATAACGTTCACAGTCTTAAACCACACCGTCGCATTTTCAAATCAGGAGGCCGTTGACGTATAAACAAAGTACAAAACAAACAGAAATATTCTAATGAATATACATGTATTTAAAAAAGGCAAATGATGTGAAACTAGATTCTCATTGAAAATATTTATAAACTTTCATCTTTTCAACTGTGAGTCTTTGTGAATGACAATTAACGAATAAACGAAGGTCGAAACGACTGTTTTCCGTTGCACTGTCTGTCAATGGATAAAAGAAGATCTGTCTGCTTTTGTGGATACAAATAGTTGGTGTTAAGCTCTGTGTGATGGAACAAACAGAGCAAAGATGGTGTATAAAAACCATGAAACGCGACCATGACTTTGAATTTTCCACAAAAAAAAAGCATTGTGCATTAGTTATATTACAAGGTTATGTGTATATAATATATATATAATTTTGGGATCACTGACCTAATGTGCCATACACCTTGACAAAGTGTCCGGTTGTAAGGTCATTTTCCATATTTACATGATGTTCTATGACCTTGCAATTAAGGTTTGTAGAAATAAAAAAGTCAATGTCAAACCCCAAAACTGGAGCATCGAATTAAAAGTTACCAACTAATAATTAATTTACGCATATTCACTCATAAGTATTTTAAGAACCCATGAATGAATCTTTACTTTTAATCGGCACTTATACATTATTATATGACTGAACACTTGGCTAGAGTTTTGATAAACCGTTTATGTCGTGTAATGTCGCCGTTATTTGGAGGGTTAGTTTCTTTGAAGTCTTTGCGTAATAGATGTGGGTAAAAAGACAAGGAAGGAAATAACAGAAAAAACAACAAAAATCATGATCGTAGCTCTGGTATGCCAAGCTATCATAATAAATATACTGAACAAAAATAGTTCAGCACGACTTTTTAGGGACATAGATTAAAACATATGCACATCGATAGAATTGATTGGAAATATTAGAAATGCTGGGTAAAGATGTGATTTTCATTTTTTGTTTTGTTATTTTATTCTTTTTTAAGCGATGTATCAGAATTACCTCCCATATATTAAAAACAACTAATTTCATTATACAAACGTATTACTTTGAACAAATTTTTTGTTTGGCATTGACAAGAATAGCACATTCTGTCATTGTTTACCTAAAATAATGTGTTCACAAACAATTGTTATTCTCAAACAAAAACATTACAAATCGTAATTTTAAAATTACGTCCTTTTCATTGAAATTAGAACAGTTTTCGATAACCTATAAAAGCATGTTTCCATCATATTTGCTTTATTTTTATCGCCAAATTCGCCTACTAATGACTCTGTAGCATTATTACTGGTCATATCTATGTCGCTTTATCATTGACCCCGAACATACACGGCTCTGTATTTCGTCTATGGAAATGACATTCATTGTATGTGCTAAATATATTTTGCTCAGTATGTTAGCGTAATGCACTTTCCTTTATTGCGTGCGTTTCACCAGTTGCTCGTCTAAGCCTGTCGTCGCTATCCTTTGATTGCTGGCCTTTTGTTTGCTAGAACTAGCTGAAAACACACTACAAAATTGATTGTCACATCCATTTTCGAAATTAAAATCAAATTTAAGTAATCAGATAATCGATTGTCAAGCCATATCAATAGCACGAATGCCGTGTCAGTTAGGATACACGAAATAGAGACAATCGGGTGATTACCGCCCTTTTATTGCACGATGATAAACGAGAGAGCTCGGTAACATCTGTCAATAAATAAATCGCAGATCAAGCCATGTCTGATTTTTTTTAAGGCATCAAGTTACTGTTGAATCAAATCAGAGTCTGGCAGTGCCTGCAAGCAACCTGGTGTTCGCGATCCACGACAGTATGTGTAATAACCAACTTTAAAGGGACACACGGCAGTCTTAACGTACTTAAAACACGCGGCGTCCCGTTAGTTTTAATATTCAACGTGCTTTGTTTGTTTGGTGCTTAACGTCATTTTCAGCACATTTATACTGTTTATGAGGGTGGATGTTTAGTGATGGAGTCAGACCACCCACTTAGGGTGGATAGTATCAGCACTATATACTTCTCGCCACCTGTGAGACACCTTCTCACTTAAAATTGAGCTCCCAGTGGGTTCCAACTTGCATAATTATTTGCAAATCATTATTAACAATTATTGGGAAGGTTCCGTGCAAAATGTGTTTGCCTAGCACTAATTGTTGATTATATTGCACCAATAATTAATTTAAAAGATAAAATGAAAACCAAATTATATTACCTGTTATGTATTATTTAATTGTATGAAAACAGGTTTAACGTAAACAATGATACTAGATTAATAAATTGAGGTACTAATAGTAATTCTTGATAAATACATGAACTATTTATTATTGCTTTATTTAATTTATTTAACAATTGATATTTATATCATGTGATTTACTTAATATTATTATTTATAGATAGTGACTTATAGGTCCGTTGGGCCGGGTGCTTAATTTCCAGTAATTTCATACATGTTTGATTTTGAATTGTATATGCACATGTCACTTTAATAAACTATTTACTTACTTACTTACTTACATCAATATTTCTATTTGTCCCTTAATGTTTAATGTTCCTTGCATCAGTGTTTGCAAGAGTTTGGACTGCGAGCGTGTGACCCCTGTATGGTTTGACGTGGTCACTAAGTACTGCACTTTGGAAACAACTCGCTGCACTTTGGTGACACCTCACACAGTTAAAACAGTCCACAGTAATGATACGGAATCTTTGCACTATAATGAACCTCAGATGTAATTCAGATGTCAGTTTTATAATATAGCGAAAGTATACTACTACTACTCCTACTACTCCTACTACTACTACTACTACTACTACTACTACTACTACTACTACTACTACTACTCCTACTACTACTACTACTCCTACTACTACTACTACTACTACTACTACTACTACTACTCCTACTACTACTACTTCTACTACTACTACTACTACTACTACTATTACTACTACTACTACTACTACTACTACTACTACTACTACTACTACTACTACTACTACTACTACTACTACTACTACTACTACTACTACTCATACTACTACTACTACTACTACTACTTCTACTACTACTAGTACTACTACTACTACTCCTGCTACTGCTACTGCTACTCCTACTACTACTACTACTACTACTACTACTACTACTCCTACTACTACTACTACTACTCCTACTACTACTACTACTACTACTACTACTACTACTACTACTACTACTACTACTACTACTACTACTACTACTCCTACTACTCCTACTACTACTACTACTACTACTACTACTACTACTACTACTACTACTACTACTACTACTACTACTACTACTACTACTACTACTACTACTACTACTACTACTACTACTATAGCTATAGTGATCACGTAATATTTAGCTAAGCACCTTGTGAAAATAAGTTATATTACTAAATCTATTTTCATAAAACGTATTGTTTATTCTGAAATTCTTATAAATCTGTGACATTTCGCAAATGAATACTCGTGTGAACCATTGGTATTTCGTCATCGAGATATAACATCGAGATATAACGCAGTTAAAGCACTGTTATAACTATGTAAAATTGAGCTGAATTCTAATTCTATAAACGGAATACTAGATGTCAAAACCAGGAGCGCTATTCTATATATGGCACTGTCTCTATATACGTGAACATAGAGGCATAGTTATACAAGAAATCACAGTTATATATACTAGATAGCAGTTAAAGTACAAAGATAACATAGGGTCACATTATATAAGTCCTGTAAGGATAAGCTATATATATCTCATATACTAGTCTTATCCACATTTTATAAAGGAACCTTCTTTTGTAAATTCAAGCGAATAACATACATATAACTCCATGTCTTATTCAACTGTGTGTTTTACTCGGACATACGAGGAGATATTTTTCGAGATGTTATTGTTGACATAGTCTTTATAGATGTTATTGTTGACATAGTCTTTATAGATGTTATTGTTGACATAGTCTTTATAGATGTTATTGTTGACATAGTCTTTATAGATGTTATTGTTGACATAGTCTTTATAGATGTTATTGTTGACATATCCTTTATAGATGTTATTGTTGACATAGTCTTTATAGATGTTATTGTTGACATAGTCTTTATAGATGTTATTGTTGACATAGTCTTTATAGATGTTATTGTTAAAATAGTATTTATAGATGTTATTGTTGACATAGTCTTTATAGATGTTATTGTTGACATAGTCTTTATAGATGTTATTGTTGACATAGCCTTTATAGATGGTATTGTTGACATAGCCTTTATAGATGTTATTGTTGACATAGCCTTTATAGATGTTATTGTTGACATAGCCTTTATAGATGTTTTTATTGTTGACATAGTCTTTATAGAATTACAAGCGTTACACAAATTCAAAACACTTATGCAGACAACAGACATATTAATAAACTGATAGGAAACTTCCTATCTTAACCAATGAAGTAACCAAAATATCACGTGGCACCTTAACTTTTCCTTCTATTTCCTCTCTCAATTATTCACTGATTTTGATGAGAATACATTCAAACGATTCATAGTGAATAGCAAAATGGTATTATAATAATTTATGTTTATTTTGAAAGTAAGAAATTGTATAAAAAGATGTTTTAAGTTAAAAATGTTATCATTTTTCGCTTTTCTCTTTAAAATCAAGGTTTTGACATAGTCAAAGTTTCCGTCAAACTCTTTTTTGCTCTAAATGTAAGAGAAAGAAAAATACTATCATTGGAAAGAAAATTAAATTTGTGATGGTATTTGGCATGAATGAAACTTGTATCTATAAAACTCTTCATAATATGTGTGTTTAAAGTTGGGAAATAATTTTTGAAATTTTCGCACTGTGCCACGTCAAATTTAGATAATTTTCGTAGTGTCCAATCTATTTGTTATTAGGTTTGTGTGCAGACTTATTCTAGAAACAAATAAAATACTTGATAACACCATTTTTAGGACTATTTATACCGTGCTTATGTAATGTGTAATAGTCACTTTACTGTCAGATTTATTATATATAGCATCATTGATTTGGTAAACTTTTTTTTTATTTTCATGTGAAAATATATAATTATATTGTGTCATGTATTTATCCTTGACAGTGGCGTATAGGCCCATTTAGCCGGGTTCTCTTCCACTTGTTCGTCGCTTTATACACATGCCACTATAATCAACTATTTACTTACTTATTAACACTTTTTGAGTTACTCGTATTGCCAAAATGGACCACTGTGACTCAGTGGATAGGACGTTTGCTGCTGAATCCGCAGAATACAAGGAGCGAGCCTCACGCAGAATACAAGGAGCTAGCCTCACGGCGCTTCTGCTTTACTTCAGTGTGTCCTTAGGCAGCATCGTCTGTCGGAAGTTGACGTAAACCGGACAGTCCCGTATGCCGGAGTCTAACCGCCAATCATATGTTAAAGACCCACGTGAATCTAGTCGATAGTAAGAGTAGGGCAGGGTCCCCTGATTCCTTTCTCTTGGGCGGCTCAGCAATAGCCTCTACGATATGTTGACGAGTCGTTAACAATATTGATGTAGTCGTATAGTGTGCTTAGTAGGAGGCGTATAGTCAACCCTCTGGCCACACCTATTGAGGACTAGGTACTCATGGATCCGAGGGGTAGGGTGGGGAGGGGAGGGAGCTCCCTGTAAATAATGGGGATTGACAAAAAAGTCAATACAGTCTACTAGTAAAAATAAAATAATAATTATACAATAATAATAACAATAATAAGGGTCTATGTATTTAGCTTAATTCAAGGAGACTTTTCTTGTTACCTTTACTAACTGGCGGTTTTGATGAAGAAACGCTATTTGTATTTAAATATAAATCAAAATAAAAGCAAATGTAAAGTAAAAAGGTGTATTTTTTTCAATGCTCATCATGGCTGGTGGAAGCAATACTAGAAGTAGGTTTACAGGAGTGCATTTTTCTCCTTCTCAAAAATGATATTCACGCAGAGACAGTTTTAACAATTGAAACACATATTGGACACAACACATATATATTTATACTGATTTTATGGCACGCCTTATCAGAATACATCGTGTCAATTGTCTGTTAGTGGAACCATGTATTTATGGTACATTTTAATGAATGCGAAATTAAACAACAATGACATTACTTTCCGATTTACTATACCGATCAATTTATGTTAAATGTGTCTATACCGTCGTTCTTTGGCAGGCGGAGTCGTCGTTATTGTTATCCGAAGGTTAGAGGTTCAAATCTGCTAGTTAATAATATCTCCATATATAGAAATATAACAGTAAGTATTGGCATGGCTGACATAGTTCATCGGTTCATTGGGCGCGATGCTTACAACAATGAGGGTCATCCACCTCTAGTTGTTTCACACCAGTCTTCTGAACCAATCTAGATGGTATGAGATTATACATTTCACGTCCACACTCTTTTGCCAAATATGGCGAATTTCCCAGTTTCGCCCATTTTCTAATACTAACCAGATCCGCAATCGATGCAGAGGTGAATAATATTATGTACACGGCATGATTAACTCCCCTCTTGAGTCGTGCTTAATTTGGAGTTATGTCACCTGGGGACTTTTTCTTGTTTCTGGTGATGTTCAATCGGGTTAATCGAATCAGACAGATTCTTATAAGCTTTGTTTGTGGCTCTGCTTGCGAAGACAATAGCAAGTGTTTCTTGTTATTTCTGCATACGAAAGAAAATACAATCGTTCGTATTTCGGCGTCTTGTTTAGCCAACTTGTAAAATTGTCTATCCACTAAACGGCTCGTCAATACATTATAGCTTATTTCGAGCCTCCCCAAAGAAAGGGGAAAGATACATAGGAATCCGGCAATCGGAACTGCCTCAACCATTTTTTTTCAAAATGTCCGATGATCTACGGAAATTAGCGAGTTTGCACGATTGAGGAATCTTTTATTATTAATTAGATTCCTACGGTTTGCTACCGTGCTCGGAGGATAGGCTGCTATATATGGGACAATCCGGTTTACGTCTTCATCCAGGAGGTAGCGCCGTGGTGTAATGGTTAGCATTGCGGCTCAGTAACCCAGGGATCGCGCGTTCAATCCCAGCCAGGACCGAATTTGGGTTAATTACCGAAATATTTCAAAAGTATTTCCTACCTTACCAGTCCTTCGGATGAGACTTAAAAAACCTAGGTCTGCTCGCTAAAATGCTTAGTGCAATACAGCGAGGATAAATAAACGCTGATACACACACGTCTTCATCCGACGGACGTGGCTAGAGGAAGCGTTACCAAAATAACACAGTGGCGAAACTGAGGCGCGAACCCGTGTTCCCAGGATTAAGAGTCGAACGTGCTATCAAATGGACCACCGCGACAGTTCCACATATTGAACAATCTAGCATGTGGTTTGTAAATGAAATAAAATCATGAGATTTTACGTCCCGTAATCACATCCAAATTAGGTTATATAACGCAATCTCCGAGGCCAAGATGAGACAAAGGATAAAGGATGAAGACTTCCATCAACATATTATTGAGGTGATTTAAAGGTAACACTTCAACTAAAGGTAACAACCTAGCTCCGTTAAAGTAGCTATCCCGCCAACAACAACCACATTTTACCACATATGTACACCGTTTCTAAACCTACTGACGACAACGTATATATTTAACTGACATATTTTGAGAATCCCAACTATATCTAAACGTCTTTAATCAGCCAGAACAACCCCAAAACTGGAGCGTCGAATTAAGAGATACCAACTAATTTTCCGTATATTCAATCATGGGTATTTTAAAACCCGTGGATAAACCAATACTATTAATCGGCACACATACATTATTATGTGACATGAACACCTGGGCAGAGTTTAATAAACGGTTTTATAGTGTAATTTTGTCGTTATTTGGCGGGTTTTCTTTAAAGGTACCAATTTCGAGTTTATAGGTAACAATCTCGACTAAATATCTTCCGTTAAAATTAACACCCCTAACACTCAGTTATACGCGGCTACATTGAAACTGTAGATGTTGTAATATATCTTTAGCGTATTGACAGTTGTTTAACCGAAGAGTTGAGTGTTACCTTTAACGGGGTGTTACCTTTAACGGGGGTTACCTTTAACGGGGTGTTACCTTTAACAATCAAATGATACCTGTTACGGAAGCTGTTGCCTTAAAACGGAATAGTAACCTTTATTTTGACAAATGGCAGAATGTAATTAATAGTTATTAAAACCGTTTTACTTTAAACTTCTATAACCATTTACTATTTAAATTTAGCCATGCGTTTAGATTTTAAGCTAGGCAAAACTACAAACCGTTCATGCAAAGGTCTGACACAGTTTTGTGGAAAACGACATGTGATCTTGAGAGAAAATAAAACACAGAAAAAAAAAATGCAGAATTATTCATGGCGCTCCATCGCTAAGCATATTTGTGACAGCGCCAAGTCTTGGGGGACTAAAAAGCCAATGGCGATTTTGTAATCAAACTTAACCCTGGCGCATTATGGCTGCATCTGGAACGTCTCTCGCTGTACAACGGGATTGAATTGTTTGATTTAATTAATGTGATTAAGCTAATTAGTCAAACCGAAGTGTCAAGGTTGAGAATTACAGTTACTGATTATATCAACTTTGTCGTCGAATCTGTCTAGTAATGCTTCATCAAAGTGACAGTTTTAGGTTAACTGGGATGAAATGGGGCTTTTTTTTTAAAAAATATATTTTGTTTAATTTTCACCTAACCAGCTGGATATTTTCGTTAAGAAATCGTGACAATTGTGTTACTCAAATCGAGTTAATGGTAGCTTTAAACAGAAAGAAAACGGCCTGATTGTGACAATGCTTTTCATAATTGGGTCATCGTTCTATCATTTTGTTTGGAGTACAGCCATATTGTGAGAGACAATGCATGTATAATAACATAATTATATCGGTCTTTCACATTTTTATTTTATTTGTATCAAAAAGCACAGTCCGCGAAATCCATTCACTTCGCTAACAGTTCAAACATACGCATACGTACATGTATATACCAGTATATAGCTAATTCGCAATGTTTAGTACAAACAATATTTTAATCTCAAATATACATAATTCTAATGGTCACGCAATATTATAAATCTATTTTAAATTAGCACAATTCGGATTTGTGGATTGGGAATAAAACCTTTCAGCTTATATGAGTCAGTTTCCATAGTTACATAATGTAATGAAATGACGATATTCAGAAATCTATACAATCACAAACCAACATAAATGTTATATTACAAAATTCGCAATGTTTGAAATAGTAAAAAACAAACTGTTCAATGTCATATTTAAATAAAAAACGAAAAGAAAAGCGCGTCGGAATATCATTTGTTTCCGTTCCTCATTATCAGTTGCGTATTTTTCTGCAACATGATGTAAAAACTCCATCAGTATTGACAACCATAATTAATTCTAAAAAACAGCAAATCGGAATAACTTCCTTAAACAGTACTCGAGAACGAGCCCTATGATCTTAACCATAGCTGGTTTTCTCTCAAGTTATTGATAAAGTCGTCAAGGCGGGGCCTGATATCTGCTACCATTATCGCAAAGCCAATAGCGGAGCTGTTTCTTTAAATGTATAATCTCTTTTCTGAAGAACCTGTAGAACCGATCTCAATGCGCATGCGCATCCTATCATCCTTTTACGGTCGCGTGGATTTTATTTAAATTTCGGAAACGATCTTTATGTCACATTTTTGCAATCAGATTTTGTCAGAGGGAGGTGTAATTGAAATAAAACCTAAACCTTAAAGTTTAAATTGAATTTAAGAGATTTCTTTAAGGAAACAACAACAACAACCTCTTACTGTTTTATTTCCACATAACTGGATTAACGTTACGGCTATTAGACTGAACAGACGATCCTTGTGTTAAATTTTTTGCTTCTAAAGTCTGAAACCCGGATTTTATTACCTTCGGAAACATGTTCCTGAAGAATTAAGGATTGTTTCTTCGTGACAGGTTTATGTGGAACTGAAGCCTGTTCCGGACTGTTTTGCAAAACTCAATATTTGTTACAAAAATCAAATAAAGCGACATGGAAGTAGAAAATTCTTTGGATCACCAAAGCGCATTTACAGTTGTTACACCTAAATATAAAGGTAACGTTTCTTTATTGTATTACTAGATAAAACAACAACATCTTAAATTATTTTTTTCTACTTTAAGTATAGCCTCTCTTTGATGATAATACAGGCATGGAAATAAGTGTTTCTAAGTAGTTATTTTGGGAATATAAAATACATTTTACTGAGTACTGGCGTATATTGTTGCATTATAAACTCATGAGGACACTTTCTGAAATTTACAATTCAATTATTAGAAGTTAAAATACAATAAACATGATAATATATATAGTATATGTTTCTGAAAAATGTGTACTATTCTCCAATTTATATGTTCATGTTTTCACAAATAAAATGATTAGATTAAAACACTCAAATGTAATTGATACATTTAATTCATAAAATAATGAAATTGTGTATATAACATGTGAATAAATATATGTGAATGTCAGATTGTAGAAAATAAAATATACCAAATAAACAGTTAAATAAGCCAAAACACACTCATAGTGCATAGAGTTTTGAAGAGTTAAATATAATGTTTACAGTCTATAATTAAATAATTAATTAAGGTTGCATTTTTTTTCTATTTCAGAAATGGAGACTGCAATGAATCTGACAATACCTGCTCGTGTCAACCCTACCACATCGCCATTTCTAACCTCCCCTATGCACGTACGTATGTCATACTTACCCCAAGTGAGTCCTGACAGTACCCGTGCCAGTACCCGTGCGTCACCATCACAAACTCCGGAGCCGGAACAACCGTCTCCCAACGGACCGGCATCAGCCAAAAATAAATTCAGTGCTTTCCGACCTTGGCAGACGGATACGGAGAAAGATAGCACTGACAAGTCGCCGGAGATGTCGGAATTGTCGTCGGAGATGTCGGAATCTGGTTAGTTATAATATCTTTCTTTAAACTGTCGCGTGAGATGACGGAACTTGGTAGTTATGTTATAACATGTTTCTTTTAAATTGTCGTTTGACATGACGAAATATGGAAGCTATAACGTGTTTCTTTAAAGGGAGTACATCAGGCTTTTCAAAGGGGTCTAGGGGTCCGACCTAAAATTGACAAATAATGATATTTTCTGTTTTAAAGCGCCTAAACATAATGAATGATCCTAAAAATGACCCCTTAGTTACAAGGAAATTCATTCTGTACAGTAATACGTGCTATCCTAGGTTACGCACCAGGGTTAATTTCAGCATTTTATGCCCGATTCAGTCCTAGCTATATGGTGTATTCGAAGTTTAAACCTTAACAATATGGTTCGAACATCATATTTTGATGGATATAAGTGTTTTATCATGAATTGGAACATTTTTATAATTTAAGATATTTCTAGAAAAATCCTGGTGTACTCCCTTTAAATTGTCGCTTGAGATGACGAAATCTTTATTGAACCAAAGTTCGAACACAACATGGACATATTCCATATTGAATATTTATAATGTGTATTGTTTAAAATGATTCACTTCCATGTTTGGAATGAAAGATAACTTTCAGAAAATATGGTATAACAAAAAGTAATACACTTATTTTAGCCATCAGACTCATTTCAGTACTAAGTGTGCCTGGCTCACTATAGTAAATAAACTTAATATGTAAAGTTTGGAATTGATTTCCAATGAATAAATAAAACAGTAATATATGTAAATAAATAAATAATTAACATGTGTAGAAAGGGATTAAAATTAATTCAAGCACAAATTTAAGCATATCCTTAGCCTACAGTCGCATAGAAAAACTCACAAACCAACTGTATTTGTCCCGTATCATTTTGAAATAAGTGTCCATCACATGAAGTTATATAGACAAAAACGAGCATGTTGTGTTATAACTTTGGTTCAATAAAGTATTGCTATAACATATAAAGTATGTACCTTAATTAAGAGGATTAAGAACATTAAGGTGCATTCTATTTCCTTCTAGAAGATTCTTTATATATGATTTTAAGCCAATATAATTATGTTCAGATCCCTTAAATGCCAAACAGATTCGATGAAAAAATACATATTTTACCTATTGTTTTGCTTATCTGGATTACTTGCCGGTACTGCTCAAAAATAGTAATATTTGTCTACCAGGAAACACTATATAACACAGGTATCCAAATATGTTATTATTATTATTATTAATAATGAGGTTAATACCACGAAAATGTGACATGATGCAAACTTGTTTTAGATCACCTGTTCAAAGAAATAGGTCGAAAACAGATATTTTCCGGCGAAAGCAGTATCGCTTATAATTTTAAATGCCGCATTAAATAGAAAATGGTCTTAAATGGTCTTAATATAAAAGCTTGCAAACTATACATGTATTTTATCAACAACGCGTTAGCGTAATAGATTTATACATAATTTTATTATACACGTAGGCCTATACTAGAGTAATATAAATTATATGTATTTCTTTCAGTAGATGATGTTAAAAAGCCAGCATTCCAAACATGTGACCCAAAGATGTGTCTAACGGACATATACCGGTACAATCTCCTGCAGGGTCTGTATCGAAACCCCTTCAACCTTTTAGCGATGTCAAGGTCAAATCTTTCTCATTTCTGGACCGATCCCAGAATGTACCCGTACCTGTACGGAAAAGGACTTGCCAATTTAAACCACAACATGGGCATGAGTACGGGAATGAATCTTAATGTGAATATTGACACTCAGTGCGTCGAGCCTCAGATATCTGAATACAGGAACTATGAGAAGGGGACATATGAATGCGGTAAATGTATGAAACAATTCAGCACACCTCACGGATTGGAAGTACACGTCAGACGCTCGCACAGCGGAAAGCGTCCATACGCATGTGACGTCTGCAATAAGACGTTTGGGCACTCTGTGAGTCTAACGCAGCACAGGGCGGTTCACACACAGGAGAAAAGTTTTCAGGTAATTCAAAATAACTTGCTAATATTGTTCCATTAAACTTTGTCTTATTTTTTTTTCTTTGTTTGTTTCATTGTATATTTTATCCTCTTGTTTTATGAGAGAAACATTTAAAATGGGCATGGACAGAAAACACGATCTAGGTTGTTTTTTTAAAACTGACAAGAATTACACATTTAGAATTTTAAATTAAAAGTTATTAAATATAGGCCTGCATTTGAATATCAGCATTTTAAAAGCGTCAAGAATAAACTAATCTGATTGTAAAATGTCGGACAAATCTGATGCTAAAATTCAGAATTTCAAAGAAATACCATAATATATTTTAAACAAACATTAAATAGAAAACATTTATTAAATTATATAATGTCTACATGTTGAATGCTACTATTTCAAAGTTAGCAAGAGCTATGGCACATCAGTGAATCATCGATTAACACCATTTTCTCACTATTCCAGTGCCAGCAGTGCGGCAAGTCGTTCCGGCGATCGTCCACCCTGTCTACACACCTGCTGATTCACAGCGATACCAGACCCTATCCATGCCCATACTGTGGCAAACGGTTCCATCAGAAATCAGATATGAAGAAACACACATACATTCATACAGGTATGACACCGTCTTAGATGAAACAGACTTTTAAATAATCATTACATGGCATAGTTTATAAATGGGTCTGACCTGAGCTTCTAAAAGTCGCAATTCTGTCCTTATCTATTGTTTTAGCCACTATGGTAAATAGGCATGTTCACTCGATGAATAAAGTGCAGGCGTTCTCCTTATATTTATCTGACAATACATTTTACTACATTTTTATATACTGAAAGGAAAAAGAAACGCAGGGTGCGTATTTCCGCTATATATTGTATGTTTAATATGCTACTGCTAATCGAATGGTACAGGGCGACATTAGGCCTGTCCTTTTAGAAAGAAGGTTTAAACAGCACTGAACACACCAATGGTTACCCCTTTAAAGTTTCATTATCGTCAGAATGCGCATTTGGCTCAAGCAGGTGAGCAAACTTAGGCTTTAAATGTTGCAATCACTTAACATTAAATACAGTACTGAACTGGCTCAATTTTTCAAAGAGGAACTTCAGCATTTATGAATTTCTTGTTACAACGTGTACTGTGATAAAAACGTCTACAACATCACAGTTGTGTCTTTTCTCTAACTAACTGCACTTTTTTTTTTACAAAACATCTTTGGATTTCCTTGGAATATATATATATGCAATATATAGCGGAAATACGCACCCTGCGTTTCATTTTCCTTTCAGTATAGTTGTTAATACAAACAAACTGTATGAAAAATATCGGCTTATGTATACATTAAGCTGCATGCTCATAACAAAAAAAATATGTGCACCATATTAGGTATATACAATGGTAAGTGAAGTATAATGACTCATCAACGTATCACTGCGTTCACATGTCATTTTTAGAAGAATCACATATTCAGTCCTAGGGGCAAACTATCTGCTTCTTTTTAATCTCTTCTTTATCATGTGTAATGCCAAAACAAAATGCCAACGTGACAATGCTCCTGCCATCTTACTAGTACCCAAACTAAACTATTAAAGCGACGGAAGACGATCTGAAAGCATTATGGGTATCAATCCAAATACGAATACAACCATCATACTTTGTTTCAGATTCATGTTCAATGTACATACGCATTAAACTAGGCCCCATTATCAGTGCGATTTAAGCATTGTTAATGAAACAGTTTTGTCTTGAAAACTAGACAACGCGTCTAACTAGACGACTCGTCTAGTTGTGTTGTATCTATCATTAATAGTAATTCATACGGTGCTTGAAGGCTCTGATACAGTCTTGTTTTGTGATAGAAGGACATTGTATTTGAATAATATGTACAACTGTTAGCAATATAATCCCCGTTTAAATTATTATTGATGATTTAGCAACAAAACGCAGCCCTGTCGTCAAGCATTCCAGACCGAACATTTTCATTAACAATAACTGACCGGCAGGTAGCATGCGGCTCAATTTAAAGCATACGCACAGTCCACATAAAAACTGAAGCACATTATGAATGTTTTCATTTGTATTTGGATTGACAACAATCACTCTTCAAGATCGCCTCTAGTGCCTTTAAAGCCTGATCAGCCTGAGGGAAAACTTATAAATTTTGAGACATCTGAACAGACATATTTTGTGAATAGATCCCTCTTTCAATCCACACGTTAGAGGTGAGCGGCGAGAAACTAACAACACGCTTAGTTAACTAGACACCCCTACCCATATAAGTCAACGAGATACCTATACCCATATAAGTCAACGAGATGCCCCTACCCAAATAAGTCAACTAGATAACACTACCCATATAAGTCAACTAGAGACCCCTACCCATATTAAGTCAACGAGATAACCCTACCCATATAAGTTAACGAGATGCCCCTACCCATATAAGCCAACTAGATAACACTACCCATATAAGTCAAGTAGAGACCCCTACCCATATTAAGTCAACGAGATAACCCTACCCATATAAGTCAACGAGATGCCCCTACCCATATAAGTCAACTAGATAACACTACCCATATACGTCAAGTAGAGACCCCTACCCATATAAGTCAACTAGATAACACTACCCATATTATGTCAACGAGATAACTCTACCCATATAAGTCAACTAGATAACCCTACCCATATAAGTCAACGAGATGCCCCTACCCATATAAGTCAACTAGATAACACTACCCATATAAGTCAACTAGAGACCCCTACCCATATTATGTCAACGAGATACCCCTACCCATATAAGTCAACTAGATAACCCTACCCATATAAGTCAACGAGATACCCCTACCGATATAATGCAACGAGATAACCCTACCCCTATAAGTCGACTAGAGACCCCTACCCATATTAAGTCAAGAGATATCCCTACCCATATAAGTCAACTAGAGACCCCTACCCATATTAAGTCAACGAGATATCCCTACCCATATAAGTCAACTAGATATACCTACCCATATAAGTCAACGAGATACCCCTACCCATATAAGTCAACGAGATGCCCCTACCCATATAAGTCAACTAGATACCCCTACACATATAAGTCAACGAGATACCCCTACCCATATAAGTCAACAAGATACCCCTACCCATATAAGTCAACGAGATACCCCAGCTCATATAAATCAACGAGATACCCCTACCCATATAAGTCAACGAGATACCCCTACCGATATAAGTCAACGAGATACCCCTACCCATATAAGTCAACGAGATACCCCTACCCATATAAGGCAACGAGATATCTCTACCCATATAAGTCAACTAGATACCCCTACCCATATAAGTCAACGAGATACCCCTACCCATATAAGTTAGTTCTCATTAAAATGTTAAACGTGTGTGTAGCTTTAAAGAAATGACAAGCATGCACTCGCCTTCTATGCTTTTCTGACATTCTAGCTGTGTTTCCCCCCTATATGAGCGTTTCCTCAGCATGTAACGTCTGCGTCTTTTCAACAATATTGATATAGCATCCCCAATCTGTGATTTTAGGGTCATTACTACTGGCAAGTGGTATGTTTTCTAATTCGATTACAGTTTCATTAACAAACGTTTTGAACTAATTGCCAATTATCTCCGCGCTTTATTGCATCTAATTGTGACGAGTTCGCGATCCAAAGGCAGGGTGAGCGTCGCTAATCTTATTTGGCGTCGTATTAGGGCACGTGCGAGGAGTAAATAAATTGTGTAACGTCACTTCCTGTAACAGAATTTATGGTTGTAATCAATCTCGGAAATCCATAAAGAATGTTTACTTCCGTTTTAGTACCTGAAGTTTGTCTTAAGACGAAGTGCATTGTGGTCGCTATATTAGCTATTATTCGTGGAATATTTCCATGCACTGTTCTTGTGATAGTTTATGTTGAATTACGTGGTCCGAGTATTAACTTTTCAACCCCATCCAGCCCCTTCTCCAAGAAGCAAAAACGGGGTTGGCTGGGGGTATGAAATAAAACCTTAATTCGGGATAAAAAGTTTGAATACTGTAAAATTAAAACATTTAATAGGTAATTTTAAACAGGTTATCGCATTTTTTTCAGTAAACAAATGTTTTTAAACGTGTTTTATTGTCGAAATAGCCGTTATAAAATCCTGCTAATATTAGCTTTCCCATCGCTTAATGGAATTAAGGCGGGACCACGTAATGCATACATGATTTATCCCAATTCTGTATGTTTGGGTATATAAATTTGCGAAACTCATTCACAGAACTCCGATTTTGGTCTGAAACTTGAATACATTCACAGTGGATTTGTGAGTTTTGTGTTAAAATCTCACGTTCGTGCTTCTTTATTCATCGACTTTGTGAAAATTTGGCGAAACTACTTTAAACGTCATGAAAACGGTTACCAAACTAAATGTTAAAATGTTATACACATTCATTTAACGGGCGGGTTCAATTATTATCCGATCACTTGCGAAAACATCACGCCTTCCATCTCGTGAAAAAAACACCTAAACTGTATATTTTTAATTTCCTCATTTTCTAGATAAAATTATGACAGCCATTTTGACTTTTATTCTGCAAGTTCATTAGAAAACTGATCCTAACAAGTTCCGTTACAATATTTAAATTTTAAGGACTTGTGTCCGAAGCTGGTGAGGCCATGCGTATTGCTTGAATGAATTCATAGTATTGCCGTTATTCCCATATAAATCGAACAAGTTTTGTTAGAAACGAGAAGTTGAACAATGTCATTTTCTTTCTCAGATATGATAACCGCCCGTCATAAATAATCTATGAAAAACTTCAAAAATGTTACACCGAATCAACGGCTCTCACGTGGGGATACAGATTTGCTGATATTCAATCAAGGTGATTGAACGAAAAGTAAATTGCTTTCTCGCCCAAACCATGCTTAGCTCCCATAACTGCTCACTCTGCAAGCTGAATGGAATAGAAATGACCGTAAATGTGTGGATTTGCATAAATCCGGTATGGATTGATTTACAGACCTAATGAAATAGTACTGCTCCTGAATATTTGCAGGCTGGCGGGTGTTTAATCCTAGTACACAAATAACATAATTATTAGTGTAACGTCGTAATTATTTGACAGGGTCTTTGGGGAGAAATTGGGCGGACCGTTTTATTTGACAATAGTGATTCTTACAAGTCTCTGATTACCACAAATATCCCGACACGATAAATTGAATTGCTTACATTTATTGATAGGCGGAGAGTGCACATCATTCCCAGAGCAAATTTGCGTCGTGTCTAATATTTGATTTACGCGGTATCATCTCGGATCGTGGGTCCCCAAACATTGTAGACGGGTTCCCAATTCACGCTTATTAGTTCAAAAGACGAGCTTACTAAACACTGATTTCCATTAGCGAAACTTTTGATGAAAACCAGTCTAGCTAATCTGTGTAATTTTTAGCAAATTTCGAGCTCCTGTTATTCATTTGTCACATTTACTAGAATGTGATCGTCATTGGTTTCTTAGGCTATACTGTATGAGATTTGATTTGACTTTATAGCATGTAACGGCTGATACAATTAAGTTATATGGGCAAATCTCTAGAGGTCTGTGAAGTATATTGGTTGCCTCTAAAAACACAACGATAAACTTGTCCAAATAAAAGTCAATATTCAAATATAAGTTACCAAATGAATATGTATCTGAGCTATAAAATTAGTCTTAATTAAAAAAACACAGCAGTGATTGTTATATTTCTCTTAGATAAATTAGAACATGTTTTTTCAGCACAGTGGTACGAGTCTAATTCGTTATGATGAAGTGAGTGAATTACATATCCGTTTTTCATTGTCATAAATTAATACAATATATATATTCTATTGTCACAAATGAATAAAACATATATTCTACACTATTTTCTGCAGGTGAGAAACCATACAAATGCCAGCACTGCGGTAAAGCGTTCAGCCAGTCGTCCAACCTCATCACGCACTGTCGCAAGCATTCGGGGTTCAAACCCTTCACATGCATTAAGTGTGGCCGAGCCTTTCAGCGCAAAGTCGACATGCGTCGCCATCTTGAAACTCAGCATGGAGAGGAAAAAACAACTTCGGATCTATATCCGGTTCCGGTTCCGGTTACTGATCACGTGATTAATGGCGATTTTCATGCGCATAGACAAATGCTTGTTGTTTGAAGGCTACTGGCACACTTCGACATACGCTTACAGTTGCATTATAAAAGGAAAGACAATAAAACTATACAAAGTATTGAAAAGGACGTCTGCTAAATCTATAGTTTAATTATAATGTTCAGACCTTTAAAGCTGTCTTCAAGAATCATTAGTTTCACCATCTGCAGCACTATGTCCATGGATCTAGGCTCCTCAAATTGAGCATGCAAGAAGAAACGAAACGTTTTATATGGACGTATGATAAAATTAGTGCTAAATCTGGACATATTGTCCGTGCTGATGTTGCACTTACCATGGTGTGAAGTTTTTGTGGGATCTAAGGGTTTACTATAACTTAAATGTCTATCTCTTTATGTTTTATTGTGAATTCGTGATATGCACACATACGATAAATGCACACACGTGTTGCACCCGCACTATAAATGTTTAATTATCTTCATAACTATACCTGTTTCAATAAATTATGTACATACACACATTTATTTATTAAGGGCAAGTTTTGTCAATTTAAAATTTATTTATTTTATATTTACTTTTTTAATAAAATTGTTGACATTTATAAAGTGTCTTGTTTACTTTTATCACCGTTAACAGTTGACCCTCGCTGTTTATATTCACACAAGATATATCATACATAACGGATCAAGCGGACCGAGGGTACAGGCTCCTACCCTACCCCACCGCCACACACTCCTCCACCACCCCCACCTAAGATTTAGCCTGTCTAGTTTACTATTTCAGTGCGGATAAAAAATAAATATGTGTGATTATTCAACACATTTGCAGTGCGTATTTTTTAATGATATTAGTAAATTATTTTATATTAAAGGGACTGGAGGCGAGCTGGAAGAATAATGGGTGTCAATCCAAATGTATTTCAGCTGCATATTCAATATACATATGCACTAAACTAGCCCAATAAAGACATGTAATTATTGTTAATGAAATAATTTGTTTGGGAAAACTTGACGACTCGAATAGTTTTTGATGAATAAATCATTAATATTAATTCATATGATGCTTTAAGGATATAGTAAATTCTTATTTTATGACCTGATTACACATTTATTTAATCAATTCTTCAATTGCTAGCAATTAGGCAACAGCAACAGCAACAGTTTTTATGTCCAGAACAGTTACATTAATAATAATTCAACCGAAACTAATTTGGGCGCATATTATGACGATTTTCTGTTGTATATGCATTGGCGGCAATTTTTCTTCCAGATCGCCTCCAGTCCCTTTAAAACGACATTCACCCTTTTGAACAGATAAATCCGCCATAAAATAAAGTGCCAAGGAAACTATAAAACAACTTGTCGTACAGATTTACGAATTGTTTACACATGCAATTAACGCTTTTATTTGATAAGGTAAGCAAAAAGACAATATTTTTAGACTGAATAAATAGGTAACCAGACGTAGTAATGTCCAACACAAATATTGTATTAGTGCGCACACGACGGATTTATTTAATCCACTTAACATAGTTATATTCTAATAAAATCAATTGAGTGCGACCTATTTAATCTTTTCATAAATTACTTTGGGGAGTTTAAGAAAATATGACAGCTTTAAGCGTCTTTAATAACCACTAAAATTGTGTCAAGTTTTGTTTTGACAAGGTTTTGACAATTTGTATAATTTATTAGCATTGCAAGAATTAAGTTTAGCCGGTGGTAGGAGGCGCGAGAGGTGTTGCATCATATAATTATCTCTCATGAACAGACTCAATAAAACCGAGTCTGCTACTTTTCTCTCTTGTTTGTGTTTGTTGCTTCCAAGGGATCACTTTTTCAATATTTATTGACATTCACACTAGCGTTTGTTTAGTGCTGTGTGGCTGCCGTAAAAAGTCGCCCCGCCTACGAATCAGCAATGTTATTATTTACTGGCCCTTCGGGATCACCAAGTCCATTCTGTGTTGCTTTAAAGTAGAATATCACTTAAAGCCGGTTCTAGGAGACGTGACAGGTGTTGCATCTTATAATTACCTCTCATGAACAGACTCAATAAAACCGAGTCTGCCACCTTTCTCTCTTGTTTGTGTGTGTTGCTTCCAAAGGATTACATTTTCAGTATTTATATACGGTCCGGAATAAATTTGCATGTAATACTAATGCATCTCTACCGTCCGGAAAACTATTTTCTTTTTGCACCTACACTTGTTTATTCTTCATGCAACAACACTAGTTATTTTTTATAACACCGACAGTAGTTCATTCTTCATGCATCAACAGTGGTTATTCTTCAAGTACCAACAGTCTTTCATTATTCATGCACCGACAGTAGTTTATTCTTCATGCATCGACAGTAGTTCATTTTTCATGCACCAACAGTAGTTAATTCTTCATACATCAACTGTAGTTTTTTCTTCATACACCAACAGTAGTTCATTCTTCCTAAACCAACAGTAGTTCATTTTTCATGCACCAACAGTAGTTTATTCTTCATGCACCAACAATAGTTTATTCTTCATGCATCAACAGTAGTTCATTCTTCATGTATCAACATTAGTTTATTCTTCATGTATCAACATTAGTTTATTCTTCATGCACCAACATTAGTTTATTCTTCATGTATCAACATTAGTTTATTCTTCATGCACCAACAGTAGTTCATTCTTAATGCACCAACATTAGTTTATTCTTCATGTATCAACACTAGTTTATTCTTCATGCACCAACAGTAGTTTATTCTTCATGCACCAACAATAGTTTATTCTTCATGCACCAACAGTAGTTTTCATGCACCAACAGTAGTTCATTCTTAATGCACCAACATTAGTTTATTCTTCATGTATCAACACTAGTTTATTCTTCATGCACCAACAGTAGTTTATTCTTCATGCACCAACAATAGTTTATTCTTCATGCACCAACAGTAGTTTATTCTTCATGCACCAACAATAGTTTATTCTTCATGCACCAACAGTAGTTTATTCTTCATGTATCAACAGTAGTTTATTCTTCATGCACCAACATTAGTTTATTCTTCATGAACCAACAGTAGTTTATTCTTCATGTATCAACAGTAGTTAATTCTTCATACATCAAATGTAGTACATTATTCATGCACCCAACATAAGTTTATTCTTCATGCACAAACAGTAGTTCATTCTTCATGCACCAACAATTGTTTATTCTTCATGTACCAACAGTAGTTCATTCTTCATACACCAACAATAGTTTATTTTTCATGTACCAACAGTAGTTCGTTCATCAATACACCAACAGTAGTTCATTCTTCAATGTCCTGAACAGTAGTTCATTCTTCATGTACCAACAGTAGTTCATTCTTCATACACCATCAATAGTGTATTCTTCATACACAAACAGTAGTTCATTCTTCATACACCAACAGTAGTTCATACTTCATGTACTGACAGTAGTTCATTCTTCATGTACAACACTAGTTCATTTTTCATACACCAACAATAGCGTATTCTTCATACACCAACAGTAGTTCATTCTGCATACACCAACAGTAGTTCATACTTCATTACACCAACAGTATTTTATTCTTCATGTACCAACAGTAGTTCATTCTTCATACACCAACAGTCGTTCATTCTTAATACACCAACAGTAGTTCATTCTTCATGTACCAACAGTAGTTTATTCTTCATGTATTAACAGTCGTTCATTCTTCATACACCAACAGAAGTTCATTCTTCATGTACTAACAGTAGTTCATTCTTCATACACCAACAGTAGATCATTCTTCATGTACTAACAGTCGTTCATTCTTCATCCACCAACAGTAGTTCATTCTTCATGCATCAACAGTAGTTCATTCTTCATGTATCAACATTAGTTTATTCTTCATGTATCAACATTAGTTTATTCTTCAAGCACCAACATTAGTTTATTCTTCATGTATCAACATTAGTTTATTCTTCATGCACCAACAGTAGTTCATTCTTAATGCACCAACATTAGTTTATTCTTCATGTATCAACACTAGTTTATTCTTCATGCACCAACAGTAGTTTATTCTTCATGCACCAACAATAGTTTATTCTTCATGCACCAACAGTAGTTTATTCTTCATGCACCAACAATAGTTTATTCTTCATGCACCAACAGTAGTTTATTCTTCATGTATCAACAGTAGTTTATTCTTCATGCACCAACATTAGTTTATTCTTCATGAACCAACAGTAGTTTATTCTTCATGTATCAACAGTAGTTAATTCTTCATACATCAAATGTAGTTCATTATTCATGCACCAACATAAGTTTATTCTTCATGCACAAACAGTAGTTCATTCTTCATGCACCAACAATTGTTTATTCTTCATGTACCAACAGTAGTTCATTCTTCATACACCAACAATAGTTTATTTTTCATGTACCAACAGTAGTTCGTTCATCATGCACCAACAGTAGTTCATTCTTCATCCACCAACATAAGTTTATTTTTTTGTAACAACAGTAGTTTATTCTTCATCCTCCAACAGTAGTTCATTCTTCATCCACCAACAGTATTTCATTCTTCATACACCAACAGTAGTTCATTCTTCATACACCAACAGTAGTTCATTCTTCATGTACTGACAGTAGTTCATTCTTCATGTACCAACAGTAGTTCATTCTTCATGTACCAACAGCAGTTCATTCTTCATCATACACCATCAATAGTGTATTCTTCATACACAAACAGTAGTTCATTCTTCATACACGAACAGTAGTTCATAATTCATGTACTGACAGTAGTTCATTCTTCATGTACAACACTAGTTCATTCTTCATACACCAACAATAGCGTATTCTTCATACACCAACAGTAGTTCATTCTGCATACACCAACAGTAGTTCATACTTCATACACCAACAGTATTTTATTCTTCATGTACCAACAGTAGTTCATTCTTCATACACCAACAGTCGTTCATTCTTAATACACCAACAGTAGTTCATTCTTCATGTACCAACAGTAGTTTATTCTTCATGTATTAACAGTCGTTCATTCTTCATACACCAACAGAAGTTCATTCTTCATGTACTAACAGTAGTTCATTCTTCATACACCAACAGTAGATCATTCTTCATGTACTAACAGTCGTTCATTCTTCATCCACCAACAGTAGTTCATTCTTCATGTACCAACAGTAGTTCATTCTTCATCCACCAACAGTAGTTCATTCTTCATACACCAACAGTAGTTCATTCTTCATGTACTAACAGTAGTTTATTCTTCATCCACTAACAGTAGTTCACACTTCATGCACAAACAGTAGTTCATTCTTTATCCACGAACAGTAGTTCATTCTTCATGTACCAACAGTAGTTCATTCTTCATCCACCAACAGTAGTTCATTCTTCATACACCAACTGTAGTTCATTCTTCATGTACTAACAGTAGTTTATTCTTCATCCACCAACAGTAGTTCACACTTCATGCACCAACAGTAGTTCATTCTTTATCCACCAACAGTAATTCATTCTTCATCCACCAACAGTAGTTCATTCTTCATCCACCAACAGTAGTTTATTCTTCATACACCAACAGTAGTTCATTCTTCAAACACCAACGGTAGTTTATTCTTCATTCACCAACAGTAGTTCATTCTCTATGTACCAACAGTAGTTTATTCTTCATACACCAACAGTAGTTCTGTAGATCATTCTTCATCCACCAAGAGTAGTTCATTCTTCATCCACCAACAGTAGTTCATTCTTCATACACCAACATTAGTTCATTCTTCATCCAGCAACAGTAGTTCATTCTTCATCCACCAACAGTAGTTCATTCTTCATACACCAACAGTAGTTCATTCTTTATTTATCAACAGTAGTTCATTCTTCATACATCAACTGTAGTTTATTCTTCATGCACCAACAATAGTTTATTCTTCATGCACCAACAGTAGTTCATTCTTCATGTATCAACATTAGTTTATTCTTCATGCACCAACATTATTTTATTCTTCATTGCACCAATAGTAGTTTATTCTTCATGTATCAACAGTAGTTAATTCTTCATACATCAACTGTAGTTCATTCTCCATGCACCAACATAAGTTTATTCTTCATGCACAAACAGTAGTTCATTCTTCATGCACCAACAATTGTTTATTCTTCATGTACCAACAGTAGTTCATTCTTCATACACCAACTGTAGTTCATTCTTCATGTACCAACAGTAGTTTATTCTTCATCCACCAACAGTAGTTCATTCTTCATACACCAACAGTAGTTCATTCTTCATGTACCAACAGTAGTTTATTCTTCATCCACCAACAGTAGTTCATTATTCATGTATCAACAGTAGTTCATTCTTCATACACCAACAATAGTTTATTTTTTCATCCACCAACAGTAGTTTATTCTTCATCCACCAACAGTAGTTTATTCTTCATCCACCAACAGTAGTGTATTCTTCATGTATCAACAGTAGTTCATTCTTCATACACCAACAATAGTTTATTTTTCATCCACCAACAGTAGTTTATTCTTCATCCCACCAACAGTAGTGTATTCTTCATGTATCAACAGTAGTTCATTCTTCATACACCAACAATAGTTTATTTTTCATCCACCAACAGTAGTTTATTCTTCATCCACCAACAGTAGTTTATTCTTCATCCACCAACAGTAGTTCATTCTTCATCCACCAATAGTAGTTCATTCTTCATACACCAACAGTAGTTCATACTTCATAAACCAACAGTAGTTTATTCTTCATGTACCAACAGTAGTTTATTCTTCATTCACCAACAGTAGTTCATTCTTCATACACCAACAGTAGTTCATTCTTCATGCACCAATAGTAGTTCATTCTTCATACACCAACAGTAGTTCATACTTCATAAACCAACAGTAGTTTATTCTTCATGTACCAACAGTAGTTTATTCTTCATCAACCAACAGTAGTTCGTTCTTCATACACCAACTATAGTTCATTCTTCATGTACCAATAGTAGTTCATTCTTCATGCAAAAACAGTAGTTCATTCTTCATACACCAACTGTAGTTCATTCTTCATCCACCAACAGTAATTCATTCTTCATCCACCAACAGTAGTTCATTCTTCATCAACCAACAGTAGTTTATTCTTCATACACCAACAGTAGTTCATTCTTCAAACACCAACGGTAGTTTATTCTTCATTCACCAACAGTAGTTCATTCTCTATGTACCAACAGTAGTTTATTCTTCATACACCAACAGTAGTTCTGTAGATCATTCTTCATCCACCAACAGTAGTTCATTCTTCATCCACCAACAGTAGTTCATTCTTCATACACCAACATTAGTTCATTCTTCATCCAGCAACAGTAGTTCATTCTTCATCCACCAACAGTAGTTCATTCTTTATACACCAACAGTAGTTCATTCTTTATTTATCAACAGTAGTTCATTCTTCATGCACCAACAGTAGTTAATTCTTCATACATCAACTGTAGTTCTTTCTTCATGCACCAACAGTAGTTTATTCTTCATGCACAAACAATAGTTTATTCTTCATGCACCAACAGTAGTTCATTCTTCATGTATCAACATTAGTTTATTCTTCATGCACCAACATTAGTTTATTCTTCATGCACCAATAGTAGTTTATTCTTCATGTATCAACAGTAGTTAATTCTTCATACATCAACTGTAGTTCATTCTCAAAGCACCAACATAAGTTTATTCTTCATGCACAAACAGTAGTTCATTCTTCATGCACCAACAATTGTTAATTCTTCATGTACCAACAGTAGTTCATTCTTCATACACCAACAATTGTTTATTTTTCATGTACCAACAGTAGTTCGTTCTTCATGCACCAACAGTAGTTCATTCTTCATCCACCAACATACGTTTATTCTTCGTACACCAATAGTTGTTCATTCTTCATGTACCAACAGTAGTTCATTCTTCATACACCATCAATAGTGTATTCTTCATACACCAACAGTAGTTCATTCTTCCTACACCAACAGTAGTTCATATCATGTACTGACAGTAGTTCATTCTTCATATATCATCAATAGTGTATTCTTCATACACCAACAGTAGTTCATTTTTCCTACACCAACAGTATTTCATTCTTCATGTACTGACAGTAGTTCATTCTTCATGTACCAACAGTAGTTCATTCTTCATGTACCAACAGTAGTTCATTCTTTATACATCAACAATAGTGTATTCTTCATACACCAACAGTAGTTCATTCTTGATACACCACCAGTAGTTCATTCTTGATACACCAACAGTAGTTCATTCTTCATCCACCAACAGTAGTTCATTCCTCATATACCAACAGTAGCTCATTCTTCATGTACTTACAGTCGTTCATTCTTCCTACACCAACAGTAGTTCATTCTTCATGTACCAACAGTAGTTTATTCTTCATGTATTAACAGTCGTTCATTCTTCATACACCAATAGTAGTTCATTCTTCATACACCGACAGTAGTTCATTCTTCATCCACCAACAGTAGTTTATTCTTCATACACCAACAGTAGATCATTCTTAATGTACTAACAGTAGTTCATTCTTCATCCACCAATAGTAGTTCATTCTTCATACACCAACAGTAGTTCATTCTTCATGTACTAACAGTAGTTTATTCTTCATCCACCAACAGTAGTTCATACTTTATGCACCAATAGTAGTTCATTCTTTATCCACCAACAGTAGTTCATTCTTCATCCACCAACAGTAGTTCATTCTTCATCCACCAACAGTAATTCATTCTTCATACACCAACAGTAGTTCATTATTTATGTACCAACAGCAGTTCATTCTTCATACACCAACAATAGTGTATTCTTCATCCACCAACAGTAGTTCATTCTTCATACACCAACAGTAGTTCATTCTTCATGTACTAACAGTCGTTCATTCTTCATACACCAACAGTAGTTCATTCTTCATGTACCAACATTAGATTATTATTCATGTACTAACAGTCGTTCATTCTTCATAGACCAACAGTAGTTCATTCTTCATGTACTAACAGTCGTTCATTCTTCATACACCAACAGTAGTTCATTCTTCATGTACCAACTGTTACAGTAGTTTATTCTACATGTACCAACAGTAATTCATTCTTCATACACCAACAGTAGTTCTTTCTTGATACACCAACTGTATTTCATTCTTTTCATTCTTCATTTACCAACAGTAGTTCATTCTTCATCCACTAACAGTAGTTCATTCTTCATACACCAACAGTAGTTCATTCTTCATCCACCAACAGTAGTTTATTCTTCATGCACCAACTGTAGTTCATTCTTCATGCACCAACAGTAGTGTATTCTTCATACACCAACAGTAGTTCATTCTTCATGTACCAACAGTAGTGTATTCGTCATACACCAACAATAGTTTATTCTTCATACACCAACAGTAGTTCATTCTTGATGTACTAACAGTCGTTCATTATTCATACACCAACAGTAGTTCATTCTTCATGTACCAACAGTAGTTTATTCTTCATGTACTAACAGTCGTTCATTCTTCATACACCAACAGTAGTTCATTCTTCATGTACTAACAGTCGTTCATTCTTCGTACACCAACTGTAGTTCATTCTTCATGTACCAACAGTAGTTTATTCTTCATCCACCAACAGTAGTTCATTCTTCATACACCAACAGTAGTTCATTCTTCTTGTACCAACAGTAGTTTATTCTTCATCCATCAACAGTAGTTCATTCTTCATGTGCTAACAGTCGTTCATTCTTCATACACCAACAGTAGTTCATTCTTCATGTACTAACAGTCGTTCATTCTTCGTACACCAACTGTAGTTCATTCTTCATGTACCAACAGTAGTTTATTCTTCATGTACTAACAGTCGTTCATTCTTCATACACCAACAGTAGTTCATTCTTCATGTACTAACAGTCGTCCATTCTTCGTACACCAACTGTAGTTCATTCTTCATGTACCAACAGTAGTTTATTCTTCATCCACCAACAGTAGTTCATTCTTCATACATCAACAGTAGTTCATTCTTCATGTATCAACAGTAGTTCATTCTTCATACACCAACAATAGTTTATTCTTCATGTACCAACAATAGTGTATTCTGCATCCACCAACAGTAGCGTATTCTTCATACACCAACAGTAGTTAATTCTTCATACACCAACAGTAATTTATTCTTCATCCACCAACAGTAGTTCATTCTCTATGTACCAACAGTAGTTCATTATTCATACACCAACAGTAGTTCTTTAGGTCATTCTTCATCCACCAACAGTAGTTCATTCTTCATCCACCAACAGTAGTTCATTCTTCATACACCAACATAAGTTCATTCTTCATCCACCAACAGTAGTTCATTCTTCATACACCAACAGTAGTTCATTCTTTATGTATCAATAGTAGTTCATTCTTCATGCAACAACAGTAGTTAATTCTTCATACATCAACTCTAGTTCTTTCTTCATGCACTAACAGTAGTTTATTCTTCATGCACCAACAATAGTTTATTCTTCATGCACCAACAGTAGTTCATTCTTCATGTATCAACATTAGTTTATTCTTCTTGTATCAACATTAGTTTATTCTTCATGCACCAACATTAGTTTATTCTTCATGCACCAACAGTAGTTTATTCTTCATTTATCAACAGTAGTTAATTCTTCATACATCAACTGTAGTTCATTCTTCATGCACCAACATAAGTTTATTCTTCATGCACAAACAGTAGTTCATTCTTCATGCACCAACAATTGTTTATTCTTCATGTACCAACAGTAATTCATTCTTCATACACCAACAATTGTTTATTTTTCATGTACCAACAGTAGTTCGTTCTTCATGCACCAACAGTAGTTCATTCTTCATCCACCAACATAAGATTATTCTTCATACACCAACAGTAGTTCATTCTTCATGTACTGACAGTAGTTCATTCTTCATGTACCAACAGTAGTTCATTCATCATGTACCAATAGTAGTTCATTCCTCATACACCATCAATAGTGTATTCTTCATACACCAACAGCAGTTCATTTTTCCTACAAAAACAGTAGTTCATTCTTCATGTACTGACAGTATTTCATTCTTCATGTACCAACAGTAGTTCATTCTTCATGTACCAACAGTAGTTCATTCTTCATACACAAATAATAGTGTATTCTTCATCCACCAACAGTAGTTCATTCTTCATACTCCACCAGTAGTTCATTCTTCATACACCAACAGTAGTTTATTCTTCATGTACCAACAGTAGTTCATTCTTCATACACCAACAGTAGTTCATTCTTCATGTACTAACAGTCGTTCATTCTTCGTACACCAACTGTAGTTCATTCTTCATGTACCAACAGTAGTTTATTCTTCATGTACTAACAGTCGTTCATTCTTCATACACCAACAGTAGTTCATTCTTCATGTACTAACAGTCGTCCATTCTTCGTACACCAACTGTAGTTCATTCTTCATGTACCAACAGTAGTTTATTCTTCATCCACCAACAGTAGTTCATTCTTCATACATCAACAGTAGTTCATTCTTCATGTATCAACAGTAGTTCATTCTTCATACACCAACAATAGTTTATTCTTCATGTACCAACAATAGTGTATTCTGCATCCACCAACAGTAGCGTATTCTTCATACACCAACAGTAGTTAATTCTTCATACACCAACAGTAATTTATTCTTCATCCACCAACAGTAGTTCATTCTCTATGTACCAACAGTAGTTCATTCTTCATACACCAACAGTAGTTCTTTAGGTCATTCTTCATCCACCAACAGTAGTTCATTCTTCATCCACCAACAGTAGTTCATTCTTCATACACCAACATAAGTTCATTCTTCATCCACCAACAGTAGTTCATTCTTCATACACCAACAGTAGTTCATTCTTTATGTATCAATAGTAGTTCATTCTTCATGCAACAACAGTAGTTAATTCTTCATACATCAACTGTAGTTCTTTCTTCATGCACTAACAGTAGTTTATTCTTCATGCACCAACAATAGTTTATTCTTCATGCACCAACAGTAGTTCATTCTTCATGTATCAACATTAGTTTATTCTTCTTGTATCAACATTAGTTTATTCTTCATGCACCAACATTAGTTTATTCTTCATGCACCAACAGTAGTTTATTCTTCATTTATCAACAGTAGTTAATTCTTCATACATCAACTGTAGTTCATTCTTCATGCACCAACATAAGTTTATTCTTCATGCACAAACAGTAGTTCATTCTTCATGCACCAACAATTGTTTATTCTTCATGTACCAACAGTAATTCATTCTTCATACACCAACAATTGTTTATTTTTCATGTACCAACAGTAGTTCGTTCTTCATGCACCAACAGTAGTTCATTCTTCATCCACCAACATAAGATTATTCTTCATACACCAACAGTAGTTCATTCTTCATGTACTGACAGTAGTTCATTCTTCATGTACCAACAGTAGTTCATTCATCATGTACCAATAGTAGTTCATTCCTCATACACCATCAATAGTGTATTCTTCATACACCAACAGTAGTTCATTTTTCCTACAAAAACAGTAGTTCATTCTTCATGTACTGACAGTATTTCATTCTTCATGTACCAACAGTAGTTCATTCTTCATGTACCAACAGTAGTTCATTCTTCATACACAAATAATAGTGTATTCTTCATCCACCAACAGTAGTTCATTCTTCATACTCCACCAGTAGTTCATTCTTCATACACCAACAGTAGTTTATTCTTCATGTACCAACAGTAGTTCATTCTTCATACACCAACAGTAGTTCATTCTTCATGTACTAACAGTCGTTCATTCTTCATGTACCAACAGTAGTTCATTCTTCATGCACCAACAGTAGTTCATTCTTCATACACCAATAATAGTGTATTCTTCATAAACCAACAGTAGTTCATTCTTCATACTCCACCAGTAGTTCATTCTTCATACACCAACAGTAGTTTATTCTTCATGTACCGACAGTAGTTTATTCTTCATCCACCAACAGTAGTTCATTCTTCATCCACCAACATTAGTTTATTCATTATGTACCGACAGTAGTTCCTTCTTCATGTACAAACAGTAGATTATTCTTCACGTAACAACGGTAATTTATTCTTCATCCACCATCACGAAGTTTATTCTTCATGCACCAACAATAGTTCATTCATTATGCACCAACAGTAGTTTATTCTTCATGCACCAACAGCATTTCATTCATTATGTACCAACAGTAGTTTATTCTTCATCCACCAACAGTAGCTCATTCATTATGTACCGACAGTAGTTCATATTTCATGCAGCAACAGTACTTCATTCTTCATGCACCAACAGTAGTTCATTTTTCATGTAACAACAGTAGTTCATTCATTATGTACCAACAGTAGTTTATTCTTCATCCATCAACAGTAGTTCATTCATTATTTACCGACAGTAGCTAATTCTTCATGCACCAATTGTACTTCATTCTTCATGCACCAACAGTAGTTCATTCTTCATGTACCAAAAGTAGTTTATTCTTCATCCACCAACAGTAGTTCATTCTTCATCCACCAACGGTAGTTCATTCTTCATACACCAACAGTAGTTCATTCTTCATGTACTAACAGTAGTTTATTCTTCATCCACCAACAGTAGTTCATACTTCATGCACCAACAGTAGTTCATTCTTTATCCACGAACAGTAGTGCATTCCTCATTCACCAACAGTAGTTCATTATTCATCCACCAACAGTAGTTCATTCTTCATCCACCAACAGTATTTCATTCTTCATACACCAACAGTAGTTCATTCTTTATGTACCAACAGTAGTTCATTCTTCATACACCAACAATAGTGTATTCTTCATCCACCAACAGTAGTTCATTCTTCATACACCAACTGTAATTCATTCTTCATGTACTAACAGTCGTTCATTCTTCATACACCAACAGTAGTTCATTCTTCATGTACTAACAGTCGTTCATTAGTCATACACCAACAGTAGTTCATTATTCATGTACCAACAGTAGTTTATTATTCATGTACCAACAGTAATGCATTCTTCATACACCAACAGTAGTTCTTTCTTCATACACCAACTGTAGTTCATTCTTCATGTACCAACAGTAGTTTATTCTTCATCCACCAACAGTAGTTCATTCTTCATACACCAACAATAGTTTATTCTTCGTTCACCAACAGTAGTTTATTCTTCATATTCCAACAGTAGTTCATTCTTCATCCACCAACAGTACTTTATTCTTCATACACCAACAGTAGTTCATTCTTCATCCACCAACAGTAGTTCATTCTTCATCCACCAACAGTAGTTTATTCTTCATACAACTACAGTAGTTCATTCTTCATGCACCAACAGTAGTTCATTCTTCATCCACCAACAGTAGTTCATTCTTCATCCACCAACAGTAGTTTATTCATCATGCACCAACAGTAGTTCATTCTTCATACACTAAAAGTAGTTTATTCTTCATCTACCAACAGTAGTTCACTCTTCATACACCAACAGTAGTTCATTCCTCATGTACCAACAGTAGTTCATTCTTCATACACCTACAGTAGTTCTTTCTTCATACACCAACTGTAGTTCATTCTTCATGTACCAACAGTAGTTCATTCTTCATGTACTAACAGTCGTTCATTCGTCATACACCAACAGTAGTTTATTCTTCATGTACTAACAGTCGTTCATTAGTCATACACCAACAGTAGTTCATTCTTCATGTACCAACAGTAGTTTATTATTCATGTACCAACAGTAATGCATTCTTCATACACCAACAGTAGTTCTTTCTTCATACACCAACTGTAGTTCATTCTTCATGTACCAACAGTAGTTCATTCTTCATCCACCAACAGTAGTTCATTCTTCATACACCAACAATAGTTTATTCTTCGTTCACCAACAGTAGTTTATTCTTCATATTCCAAAAGTAGTTCATTCTTCATCCACCAACAGTACTTTATTCTTCATACACCAACAGTAGTTCATTCTTCATCCACCAACAGTAGTTCATTCTTCATGCACCAACAGTAGTTTATTCTTCATACAACTACAGTAGTTCATTCTTCATGCACCAACAGTAGTTCATTCTTCATCCACCAACAGTAGTTCATTCTTCATCCACCAACAGTAGTTTATTCTTCATGCACCAACAGTAGTACATTCTTCATATACTAAAAGTAGTTTATTCTTCATCCACCAACAGTAGTTCACTCTTCATACACCAACAGTAGTTCATTCGTCATGAACCAACAGTAGTTCATTCTTCATACACCTACAGTAGTTCTTTCTTCATACACCAACTGTAGTTCATTCTTCATGTACCAACAGTAGTTCATTCTTCATCCACCAACAGTAGTTCATTCTTCATAAACCAACAATAGTTTATTCTTCGTGCTCCAACAGTAGTTTATTCTTCATATTCCAACAGTAGTTAATTCTTCATCCACCAACAGTACTTTATTCTTCATACACCAACAGTAGTTCATTCTTCATACAACTACAGTAGTTCATTCTTCATGCACCAACAGTAGTTCATTCTTCATCCACCAACAGTAGTTCATTCTTCATGCACCAACAGTAGTTTATTCTTCATGCACCAACAGTAGTTCATTCTTCATACACTAAAAGTAGTTTATTCTTCATCCATCAACAGTAGTTCACTCTTCATACACCAACAGTAGTTCATTCGTCATGTACCAACAGTAGCTCATTCTTCATACACCTACAGTAGTTCATTATTCTTACACCAACTGTAGTTCATTCTTCATGTACCAACAGTAGTTCATTCTTCATGTTCTAACAGTCGTTCATTCTTCATACACGAACTGTAGTTCATTCTTCATGTACCAATAGTAGTTTATTCTTCATCCACCAATAGTAGTTAATTCTTCATACACCAACAGTAGTTCATTCTTCATGTACTAACAGTAGTTTATTCTTCATCCACCAACAGTAGTTCATACTTCATGCACCAATAGTAGTTCATTCATTATCCACCAACAGTAGTTCATTCTTCATCCACGAACAGTAGTTCATTATTTATGTACCAACAGTAGTTCATTCTTCATACACCAACAATAGTGTATTCTTCATCCACCAACAGTAGTTCATTCTTCATGTACTAACAGTCGTTCATTCTTCATACACCAACAGTAGTTCATTCTTCATGTACTAACAGTCATTCATTCTTCATACACCAACAGTAGTTCATTCTTCATGTACCAACTGTTACAGTAGTTTATTCTACATGTACCAACAGTAATTCATTCTTCATACACCAACAGTAGTTCTTTCTTGATACACCAACTGTATTTCATTCTTTTCATTCGTCATTTACCAACAGTAGTTCATTCTTCATCCACTAACAGTAGTTCATTCTTCATACACCAACAGTAGTTCATTCTTCATCCACCAACAGTAGTTTATTCTTCATGCACCAACTGTAGTTCATTCTTCATGCACCAACAGTAGTTTATTCTTCATACACCAACAGTAGTTCATTCTTCATCCACCAACAGTACTTTATTCTTCATACACCAACAGTAGTTCATTCTTCATGTACCAACATTAGATTATTATTCATGTACTAACAGTCGTTCATTCTTCATACACCAACAGTAGTTCATTATTCATGTACTAACAGTCATTCATTCTTCATACATCAACAGTAGTTCATTCTTCATGTACCAACTGTTACAGTAGTTTATTCTACATGTACCAACAGTAATTCATTCTTCATACACCAACAGTAGTTCTTTCTTGATACACCAACTGTATTTCATTCTTTTCATTCTTCATTTACCAACAGTAGTTCATTCTTCATCCACTAACAGTAGTTCATTCTTCATACACCAACAGTAGTTCATTCTTCATCCACCAACAGTAGTTTATTCTTCATGCACCAACTGTAGTTCATTCTTCATGCACCAACAGTAGTTTATTCTTCATACACCAACAGTAGTTCATTCTTCATCTACCAACAGTACTTTATTCTTCATACACCAACAGTAGTTCATTCTTCATCCACCAACAGTAGTTCCTTCTTCATCCACCAACAGTAGTTCATTCTTCATACACCAACAGTAGTTCATTCTTCATGCACCAACAGTAGTCCATTCTTCATCCACCAACAGTAGTTCATTCTTCATCCACCAACAGTAGTTCATTCTTCATGCACCAACAGTAGTTCATTCTTCATGCACCAACAGTAGTTCATACTTCATGAACCAACAGTAGTTTAATCTTCATACACCAACAGTAGTTCATTCTTCCTACACCAACAGTAGTTCATTCTTCATGTACTGACAGTAATTCATTCTTCATACACCATCAATAGTGTATTCTTCATACACCAACAGTAGTTCATTTTTCCTACACAAACAGTAGCTCATTCTTCATGTACTGACAGTAGTTCATTCTTCATGTACTAACAGTAGTTCATTCTTCATGTACCAACAGTAGTTCATTCTTTATACACCAACAATAGTGTATTCTTCATACACCAACAGTAGTTCATTCTTCATACACCACCACTAGTTCATTTTTGATACACCAACAGTAGTTCATTCTTCATCCACCAACAGTAGTTCATTCCTCATACACCAACAGTAGCTCATTCTTCAGGTACTTACAGTCGTTCATTCTTCCTATACCAACAGTAGTTCATTCTTCATGTACCAACAGTAGTTCATTCTTCATGTATTAACAGTCGTTCATTCTTCATACACCAATAGTAGTTCATTCTTCATACACCGACAGTAGTTCATTCTTCATCCACCAACAGTAGTTTATTCTTCATACACCAACAGTAGATCATTCTTCATGTACTAACAGTAGTCCATTCTTCATCCACCAATAGTAGTTCATTCTTCATACACCAACAGTAGTTCATTCTTCATGTACTAACAGTAGTTTATTCTTCATCCACCAACAGTAGTTCATACTTCATGCACCAATAGTAGTTCATTCTTTATCCACCAACAGTAGTTCATTCTTCATCCACGAACAGTAGTTCATTATTCATCCACCAACAGTAATTCATTCTTCACACACCAACAGTAGTTCATTATTTATGTACCAACAGTAGTTCATTCTTCATACACCAACAATAGTGTATTCTTCATCCACCAACAGTAGTTCATTCTTCATGTACTAACAGTCCTTCATTCTTCATACACCAACAGTAGTTCATTCTTCATGTACCAACATTAGATTATTATTCATGTACCAACAGTCGTTCATTCTTCATACACCAACAGTAGTTCATTCTTCATGTACTAACAGTCATTCATTCTTCATACACCAACAGTAGTTCATTTTTCATGTACCAACTGTTACAGTAGTTTATTCTACATGTACCAACAGTAATTCATTCTTCATACACCAACAGTAGTTCTTTCTTGATACACCAACTGTATTTCATTCTTTTCATTCTTCATTTACCAACAGTAGTTCATTCTTCATCCACTAACAGTAGTTCATTCTTCATACACCAAGAGTAGTTCATTCTTCATCCACCAACAGTAGTTTATTCTTCATGCACCAACTGTAGTTCATTCTTCATGCACCAACAGTAGTTTATTCTTCATACACCAACAGTAGTTCATTCTTCATCCACCAACAGTACTTTATTCTTCATACACCAACAGTAGTTCATTCTTCATCCACCAACAGTAGTTCCTTCTTCATCCACCAACAGTAGTTCATTCTTCATACACCATCAGTAGTTCATTCTTCATGCACCAACAGTAGTCCATTCTTCATCCACCAACAGTAGTTCATTCTTCATCCACCAACAGTAGTTCATTCTTCATGCACCAACAGTAGTTCATTCTTCATGCACCAACAGTAGTTCATACTTCATGAACCAACAGTAGTTTAATCTTCATACACCAACAGTAGTTCATTCTTCATGCACCAACAGTAGTTCATACTTCATGAACCAACAGTAGTTTATTCTTCATACACCAACAGTAGTTCATTCTTCATGCACCAACTGTATTGTATTCTTCATACACCAACAGTAGTTCATTCTTCATCCACCAACAGTAGTTCATTCCTCATACACCAACAGTAGCTTATTCTTCAGGTACTTACAGTCGTTCATTCTTCCTACACCAACAGTAGTTCATTCTTCATGTACCAACAGTAGTTTATTCTTCATGTATTAACAGTCGTTCATTCTTCATACACCAATAGTAGTTCATTCTTCATACACCGACAGTAGTTCATCCTTCATCCACTAACAGTAGTTTATTCTTCATACACCAACAGTAGATCATTCTTCATGTACTAACAGTAGTTCATTCTTCATCCACCAATAGTAGTTCATTCTTCATACACCAACAGTAGTTCATTCTTCATGTACTAACAGTAGTTTATTCTTCATCCACCAACAGTAGTTCATAATTCATGCACCAATAGTAGTTCATTCTTTATACACCAACAGTAGTTCATTCTTCATCCACGAACAGTAGTTCATTCTTCATCCACCAACAGTTATTCATTCTTCACACACCAACAGTAGTTCATTATTTATGTACCAACAGTAGTTCATTCTTCATACACCAACAATAGTGTATTCTTCATCCACCAACAGTAGTTCATTCTTCAAGTACTAACAGTCGTTCATTCTTCATACACCAACAGTAGTTCATTCTTCATGTACCAACATTAGATTATTATTCATGTACCAACAGTCGTTCATTCTTCATACACCAACAGTAGTTCATTCTTCATGTACTAACAGTCATTCATTCTTCATACACAAACAGTAGTTCATTCTTCATGTACCAACTGTTACAGTAGTTTATTCTACATGTACCAACAGTAATTCATTCTTCATACACCAACAGTAGTTCTTTCTTGATACACCAACTGTATTTCATTCTATTCATTCTTCATTTACCAACAGTAGTTCATTCTTCATACACCAACAATAGTGTATTCTTCATCCACCAACAGTAGTTCATTCTTCATGTACTAACAGTCGTTCATTCTTCATACACCAACAGTAGTTCATTCTTCATGTACCAACTGTTACAGTAGTTTATTCTACATGTACCAACAGTAATTCATTCTTCATACACCAACAGTAGTTCTTTCTTGATACACCAACTGTATTTCATTCTTTTCATTCTTCATTTACCAACAGTAGTTCATTCTTCATCCACTAACAGTAGTTCATTCTTCATACACCAACAGTAGTTCATTCTTCATCCACCAACAGTAGTTTATTCTTCATGCACCAACTGTAGTTCATTCTTCATACACCAACAGTAGTTCATTCTTCATCCACCAACAGTACTTTATTCTTCATACACCAACAGTAGTTCATTCTTCATGTACCAACATTAGATTATTATTCATGTACTAACAGTCGTTCATTCTTCATACACCAACAGTAGTTCATTCTTCATGTACTAACAGTCATTCATTCTTCATACACCAACAGTAGTTCATTCTTCATGTACCAACTGTTACAGTAGTTTATTCTACATGTACCAACAGTAATTCATTCTTCATACACCAACAGTAGTTCTTTCTTGATACACCAACTGTATTTCATTATTTTCATTCTTCATTTACCAACAGTAGTTCATTCTTCATCCACTAACAGTAGTTCATTCTTCATACACCAACAGTAGTTCATTCTTCATCCACCAACAGTAGTTTATTCTTCATGCACCAACTGTAGTTCATTCTTCATGCACCAACAGTAGTTTATTCTTCATACACCAACAGTAGTTCATTCTTCATCCACCAACAGTACTTTATTCTTCATACACCAACAGTAGTTCATTCTTCATCCACCAACAGTAATTCCTTCTTCATCCACCAACAGTAGTTTATTCTTCATACACCAACAGTAGTTCATTCTTCATGCACCAACAGTAGTCCATTCTTCATCCACCAACAGTAGTTCATTCTTCATCCACCAACAGTAGTTCATTCTTCATGCACCAACAGTAGTTCATTCTTCATGCACCAACAGTAGTTCATACTTCATGAACCAACAGTAGTTTAATCTTCATACACCAACAGTAGTTCATTCTTCCTACACCAACAGTAGTTCATTCTTCATGTACTGACAGTAGTTCATTCTTCATACACCATCAATAGTGTATTCTTCATACATCAACAGTAATTCATTCTTCATACACCATCAATAGTGTATTCTTCATACACCAACAGTAGTTCATTTTTCCTACACAAACAGTAGCTCATTCTTCATGTACTGACAGTAGTTCATTCTTCATGTACTAACAGTAGTTCATTCTTCATGTACCAACAGTAGTTCATTCTTTATACACCAACAATAGTGTATTCTTCATACACCAACAGTAGTTCATTCTTCATACACCACCAGTAGTTCATTCTTGATACACCAACAGTAGTTCATTCTTCATCCACCAACAGTAGTTCATTCCTTATACACCAACAGTAGCTCATTCTTCAGGTACTTACAGTCGTTCATTCTTCCTACACCAACAGTAGTTCATTCTTCATGTACCAACAGTAGTTTATTCTTCATATATTAAACAGTCGTTCATTCTTCATACACCAATAGTAGTTCATTCTTCATACACCGACAGTAGTTCATTCTTCATCCACCAACAGTAGTTTATTCTTCATACTCCAACAGTAGATCATTCTTCATGTACTAACAGTAGTTCATTCTTCATCCACCAATAGTAGTTCATTCTTCATACACCAACAGTAGTTCATTCTTCATGTACTAACAGTAGTTTATTCTTCATCCACCAACAGTAGTTCATACTTCATGCACCAATAGTAGTTCATTCTTTATACACCAACAGTAGTTCATTCTTCATCCACGAACAGTAGTTCATTCTTCATCCACCAACAGTAATTCATTCTTCACACACCAACAGTAGTTCATTATTTATGTACCAACAGTAGTTCATTCTTCATACACCAACAATAGTGTATTCTTCATCCACCAACAGTAGTTCATTCTTCAAGTACTAACAGTCGTTTATTTTTCATACACCAACAGTAGTTCATTCTTCATGTACCAACATTAGATTATTATTCATGTACTAACAGTCGTTCATTCTTCATACACCAACAGTAGTTCATTCTTCATGTACTAACAGTCATTCATTCTTCATACACCAACAGTAGTTCATTCTTCATGTACCAACTGTTACAGTAGTTTATTCTACATGTACCAACAGTAATTCATTCTTCATACACCAACAGTAGTTCTTTCTTGATACACCAACTGTATTTCATTCTATTCATTCTTCATTTACCAACAGTAGTTCATTCTTCATCCACTAACAGTAGTTCATTCTTCATACACCAACAGTAGTTCATTCTTCATCCACCAACAGTAGTTTATTCTTCATGCACCAACTGTAGTTCATTCTTCATGCACCAACAGTAGTTTATTCTTCATACACCAACAGTAGTTCATTCTTCATCCACCAACAGAACTTTATTCTTCATACACCAACAGTAGTTCATTCTTCATCCACCAACAGTAGTTCCTTCTTCATCCACCAACAGTAGTTCATTCTTCATACACCAACAGTAGTTCATTCTTCATGCACCAACAGTAGTCCATTCTTCATCCACCAACAGTAGTTCATTCTTCATCCACCAACAGTAGTTCATTCTTCATGCACCAACTGTAGTTCATTCTTCATGCACCAACAGTAGTTTATACTTCATGAACCAACAGTAGTTTAATCTTCATACACCAACAGTAGTTCATTCTTCATGCACCAACAGTAGTTCATACTTCATGAACCAACAGTAGTTTATTCTTCATACACCAACAGTAGTTCATTCTTCATGCACCAACAGTATTGTATTCTTCATACACCAACAGTAGTTCATTCTTCATGTACCAACAGTAGTGTATTCGTCATACACCAACAATAGTTTATTCTTCATACACCAACAGTAGTTCATTCTTGATGTACTAACAGTCGTTCATTCTTCATACACCAACAGTAGTTCATTCTTCATGTACCAACAGTAGTTTATTCTTCATGTACTAACAGTCGTTCATTCTTCATACACCAACAGCAGTTCATTCATCATGTACTAACAGTCGTTCATTCTTCGTACACCAACTGTAGTTCATTCTTCATGTACCAACAGTAGTTTATTCTTCATCCACCAACAGTAGTTCATTCTTCATACACCAACAGTAGTTCATTCTTCTTGTACCAACAGTAGTTTATTCTTCATCCATCAACAGTAGTTCATTCTTCATGTGTTAACAGTCGTTCATTCTTCATACACCAACAGTAGTTCATTCTTCATGTACTAACAGTCGTTCATTCTTCGTACACCAACTGTAGTTCATTCTTCATGTACCAACAGTAGTTTATTCTTCATCCACCAACAGTAGTTCATTCTTCATACACCAACAGTAGTTCATTCTTCATGTACTAACAGTAGTTCCTTCTTCATCCACCAACAGTAGTTCATTCTTCATACACCAACAGTAGTGCATTCTTCATGCACCAACAGTAGTCCATTCTTCATCCACCAACAGTAGTTCATTCTTCATCCACCAACAGTAGTTTATTCTTCATGCACCAACAGTAGTTCATTCTTCATGCACCAACAGTAGTTCATTCTTCATGCACCAACAGTAGTTCATACTTCATGAACCAACAGTAGTTTATTCTTCATACACCAACAGTAGTTCATTCTTCATGCACCAACAGTAGTTCATACTTCATGAACCAACAGTAGTTTATTCTTCATACACCAACAGTAGTTCATTCTTCATGCACCAACAGTAGTTCATACTTCATGAACCAATAGTAGTTTATTCTTCATACACCAACAGTAGTTCATTCTTCATGCACCAACAGTAGTGTATTCTTCATACACCAACAGTAGTTCATTCTTCATGTACCAACAGTAGTTTATTCTTCATGTACTAACAGTCGTTCATTCTTTATACACCAACAGCAGTTCATTCATCATATACTAACATTCGTTCATTCTTCGTACACCAACTGTAGTTCATTCTTCATGTACCAACAGTAGTTTATTCTTCATCCACCAACAGTAGTTCATTCTTCATACACCAACAGTAGTGCATTCTTCATGTACTGACAGTAGTTCCTTCTTCATCCACCAACAGTAGTTCATTCTTCATACACCAACAGTAGTGCATTCTTCATGCACCAACAGTAGTCCATTATTCATCCACCAACAGTAGTTCATTCTTCATCCACCAACAGTAGTTTATTCTTCATGCACCAACAGTAGTTCATTCTTCATGCACCAACAGTAGTTCATTCTTCATGCACCAACTGTAGTTCATACTTCATGAACCAACAGTAGTTTATTCTTCATACACCAACAGTAGTTCATTCTTCATGCACCAACAGTAGTTCATACTTCATGAACCAACAGTAGTTTATTCTTCATACACCAACAGTAGTTCATTCTTCATGCACCAACAGTAGTGTATTCTTCATACACCAACAGTAGTTCATTCTTCATGTACCAACAGTAGTTTATTCTTCATGTACTAACAGTCGTTCATTCTTCATACACCAACAGCAGTTCATTCATCATGTACTAACAGTCGTTCATTCTTCGTACACCAACTGTAGTTCATTCTTCATGTACCAACAGTAGTTTATTCTTCATCCACCAACAGTAGTTCATTCTTCATACACCAACAGTAGTTCATTCTTCTTGTACCAACAGTAGTTTATTCTTCATCCATCAAAAGTAGTTCATTCTTCATGTGCTAACAGTCGTTCATTCTTCATACACCAACAGTAGTTCATTCTTCATGTACTAACAGTCGTTCATTCTTCGTACACCAACTGTAGTTCATTCTTCATGTACCAACAGTAGTTTATTCTTCATCCACCAACAATAGTTCATTCTTCATACACCAACAGTAGTTCATTCTTCATGTACTAACAGTAGTTCCTTCTTCAACCACCAACAGTAGTTCATTCTTCATACACCAACAGTAGTGCATTCTTCATGCACCAACAGTAGTCCATTCTTCATCCACCAACAGTAGTTCATTCTTCATCCACCAACAGTAGTTTATTCTTCATGCACCAACAGTAGTTCATTCTTCATGCACCAACAGTAGTTCTTTCTTCATGCACCAACAGTAGTTCATACTTCATGAACCAACAGTAGTTTATTCTTCATACACCAACAGTAGTTCATTCTTCATGCACCAACAGTAGTTCATACTTCATGAACCAACAGTAGTTTATTCTTCATACACCAACAGTAGTTCATTCTTCATGCACCAACAGTAGTGTATTCTGCATACACCAACAGTAGCTCATTCTTCATGTACCAACAGTAGTGTATTCGTCATACACCAACAATAGTTTATTCTTCATACACCAACAGTAGTTCATTCTTGATGTACTAACAGTCGTTCATTCTTCATACACCAACAGTAGTTCATTCTTCATGTACCAACAGTAGTTTATTATTCATGTACTAACAGTCGTTCATTCTTCATACACCAACAGTAGTTCATTCTTCATGTACTAACAGTCGTTCATTCTTCGTACACCAACTGTAGTTCATTCTTCATGTACCAACAGTAGTTTATTCTTCATCCACCAACAGTAGTTCATTCTTCATACACCAACAGTAGTTCATTCTTCTTGTACCAACAGTAGTTTATTCTTCATCCATCAACAGTAGTTCATTCTTCATGTGCTAACAGTCGTTCATTCTTCATACACCAACAGTAGTTCATTCTTTATGTACTAACAGTCGTTCATTCTTCTTACACCAACTGTAGTTCATTCTTCATGTACCAACAGTAGTTTATTCTTCATACACCAACAGTAGTTCATTCTTCATGCACCAACAGTAGTTCATACTTCATGAACCAATAGTAGTTTATTCTTCATACACCAACAGTAGTTCATTCTTCATGCACCAACAGTAGTGTATTCTTCATACACCAACAGTAGTTCATTCTTCATGTACCAACAGTAGTTTATTCTTCATGTACTAACAGTCGTTCATTCTTTATACACCAACAGCAGTTCATTCATCATATACTAACATTCGTTCATTCTTCGTACACCAACTGTAGTTCATTCTTCATGTACCAACAGTAGTTTATTCTTCATCCACCAACAGTAGTTCATTCTTCATACACCAACAGTAGTGCATTCTTCATGTACTGACAGTAGTTCCTTCTTCATCCACCAACAGTAGTTCATTCTTCATACACCAACAGTAGTGCATTCTTCATGCACCAACAGTAGTCCATTATTCATCCACCAACAGTAGTTCATTCTTCATCCACCAACAGTAGTTTATTCTTCATGCACCAACAGTAGTTCATTCTTCATGCACCAACAGTAGTTCATTCTTCATGCACCAACTGTAGTTCATACTTCATGAACCAACAGTAGTTTATTCTTCATACACCAACAGTAGTTCATTCTTCATGCACCAACAGTAGTTCATACTTCATGAACCAACAGTAGTTTATTCTTCATACACCAACAGTAGTTCATTCTTCATGCACCAACAGTAGTGTATTCTTCATACACCAACAGTAGTTCATTCTTCATGTACCAACAGTAGTTTATTCTTCATGTACTAACAGTCGTTCATTCTTCATACACCAACAGCAGTTCATTCATCATGTACTAACAGTCGTTCATTCTTCGTACACCAACTGTAGTTCATTCTTCATGTACCAACAGTAGTTTATTCTTCATCCACCAACAGTAGTTCATTCTTCATACACCAACAGTAGTTCATTCTTCTTGTACCAACAGTAGTTTATTCTTCATCCATCAAAAGTAGTTCATTCT